>OY821517.1:241817650-241895388 GCA_963682025.1 Cordilura impudica | reverse complement strand
ACATTTTACATTTTACATTTTATATTTTACATTTTACATTTTACATTTTACATTTTACATATTACATTTTACATTTTACATTTTACATTTTACATATTACATTTTACATTTTACATTTTACATTTTACATTTTACATTTTACATTTTACATTTTACATTTTACATTTTACATATTACATTTTACATTTTACATTTTACATTTTACATTTTACATTTTACATTTTACATTTTACATTTTACATTTTACATTTTACATTTTACATTTTACATTTTACATTTCACATTTTACATTTTACATTTTACATTTTACATTTTACATTTTACATTTTACATTTTACATTTTACATTTTACATTTTACATTTTACATTTTACATTTTACATTTTACATTTTACATTTTACATTTTACATTTTACATTTTACATTTTACATTTTACATTTTACATTTTACATTTTACATTTTACATTTTACATTTTACATTTTACATTTTACATTTTACATTTTACATTTTACATTTTACATTTTACATTTTACATTTTACATTTTACATTTTACATTTTACATTTTACATTTTACATTTTACATTTTACATTTTACATTTTACATTTTACATTTTACATTTTACATTTTACATTTTACATTTTACATTTTACATTTTACATTTTACATTTTACATTTTACATTTTACATTTTACATTTTACATTTTACATTTTACATTTTACATTTTACATTTTACATTTTACATTTTACATTTTACATTTTACATTTTACATTTTACATTTTACATTTTACATTTTACATTTTACATTTTACATTTTACATTTTACATTTTACATTTTACATTTTACATTTTACATTTTACATTTTACATTTTACATTTTACATTTTACATTTTACATTTTACATTTTACATTTTACATTTTACATTTTACATTTTACATTTTACATTTTACATTTTACATTTTACATTTTACATTTTACATTTTACATTTTACATTTTACATTTTACATTTTACATTTTACATTTTACATTTTACATTTTACATTTTACATTTTACATTTTACATTTTACATTTTACATTTTACATTTTACATTTTACATTTTACATTTTACATTTTACATTTTACATTTTACATTTTACATTTTACATTTTACATTTTACATTTTACATTTTACATTTTACATTTTACATTTTACATTTTACATTTTACATTTTACATTTTACATTTTACATTTTACATTTTACATTTTACATTTTACATTTTACATTTTACATTTTACATTTTACATTTTACATTTTACATTTTACATTTTACATTTTACATTTTACATTTTACATTTTACATTTTACATTTTACATTTTACATTTTACATTTTACATTTTACATTTTACATTTTACATTTTACATTTTACATTTTACATTTTACATTTTACATTTTACATTTTACATTTTACATTTTACATTTTACATTTTACATTTTACATTTTACATTTTACATTTTACATTTTACATTTTACATTTTACATTTTACATTTTACATTTTACATTTTACATTTTACATTTTACATTTTACATTTTACATTTTACATTTTACATTTTACATTTTACATTTTACATTTTACATTTTACATTTTACATTTTACATTTTACATTTTACATTTTACATTTTACATTTTACATTTTACATTTTACATTTTACATTTTACATTTTACATTTTACATTTTACATTTTACATTTTACATTTTACATTTTACATTTTACATTTTACATTTTACATTTTACATTTTACATTTTACATTTTACATTTTACATTTTACATTTTACATTTTACATTTTACATTTTACATTTTACATTTTACATTTTACGTTTTACATTTTCGATTTTCTGTTTTTCATTTTCCATTTTCATTTTCCATTTTTCATTTTCCATTTTTCGTTTTCATTTTTTCTTTCATATTGGCGATTTTTTTTTATTATAACGTGATAACGATAAAAAATATGTGGCAATACTACTAACATGAGCTATGTTATTGTGTTCTTGGTATTGTTAATATATCTATATGCATAATTTTTTTGTGGCATTTTTTTATGTTGTTGTACAATTATAATGTTCAACCACTAAACTGTTACAACAAACACACTGGGTTTTATGTTTTTTTTTTATAGGTATCTACATATTTTTGCCGATTTAGCCAATTTTCAACACCAATCTGCTGGGAATTATGGCAAATGATATTATTGTAGCCTTATCCAGTAAGATGGCTTTTTTTGTGAATGAGCGTGATTTCAACAGACAGACGGACAGACGGACATCGCTATATCTACTCGAGCTGTGATAAGGATCAAGAATATATATACTTTATGGGGTCGGAAATTAGTTTTTCGATGCGTTACAAACGGAATGACAAACCTATATATACCCTCTGCCACTGACGTGTGGAGGGTATAAAAAGCACGATTTAATGCATATAGCCACCCTACACAACCTCCATTGCAACAACCTTTGCAATGGAGCTTAGGGCGAGCTATTTAATTAGCAAAAACTAAATTAAACGAGAAGTTATGTCATATAACCGGAAACGCATGCATATAGGAAATGCATGCATATTTTTCCAATATTTTGCTTACATTTATCATCAATACTCAAACCGAGGTGGAGGGTATCAAAGATTCGGCACAGCCGAATTTAGCACTCTTACTTGTTTTGGTTTAAAAAGATATGATAGGGTGTCTCACTTTTCGAAAAAACTTTTTGGAATACCATTTGACAATCTTTTGAAACGCAGAAGCCTTTTATTTTTGCATAAAATTGTTTATACAAGACATCCAAACTATTTGGTCCAAAAATTGTTCTTTGCACGATCCAATAGAGGTAAAACAATAATTCAAATTCGTCACCAATATCTGTTCTCAGAGCGCCAATTTTTCATTTATGCAATCCGTCTCTGGAACTAATTACCCCATTGTATACAAAATATTAACAACGCAATACAATTTAAAAAATCAATTTTTAATTATTTTGAAGGATTATAATTTTTAAATTTATTTATTTATTTGGTTTCCTGCACAACAAGACTAGAAGTCTTATAATTAAAGTACAGGATCGGTATAATGTGATACAGTATTTAATGAAAATATAATAGTTTATAATTTGTATAAAAATAAGATAACAAAAATTATTTTACATACATATTTTCAAAACAAAGCAAAGTTTAAACAATATTTAAATGGTATTGAAAAATTGGAAAACTTGTTTCCTAAAATGTCCTGCGTTGCTTAAATATTGTAATGTTGGCGGTAGCAAGTTCCAAGGACGTATGCAGTGTATATAGAACTGCCATTCAGAGACCAAACTTTTATGTTTTATTTGAATTATAGAATTATTTCTTCTTGAATTAGAAAAGGATATTCGATTAAAAAGATATGTAGGCTCACGTGTAAATATAATCTTATGCATCAGTATCAATGATCGTATCTTCAAGAGATCGCAAAAATTCACACCGTAAAGTTTTCGTGCATACGGTGTTATGTGGGATGATCTTTTCAAATTGTAGATGTATCTTAATATAGAATAAAACGTAGTTGTTAATTTCCTAGAGCTAATAGAATCACAGCTAGCAAATAGTTCGCATCCGTACAACAAAGTTGGAATTAGATAGGTTTTTGCAAGTAGAACTCGTACATGGACTGGTGTAAGATGTTGAGTTTTCCACAGTGATCGAAGATTTGAATACGTTTTTCCCGAAGCGACATTTATATGATCAGACCAGGTGAGAGTTTTATTGAAAATAAATTTTCTTGATATAATTATTATTCTTTATTTTTAAATTATTAAATGTTGAATGTTTTGTTTTCTCATTATATATACAATGTATATTTTTACATATTTTATATATTTTTGTTATGATTTTAAATTATACTTATATATATTTTTATATTATATTATGTTGTTATGAAAATTGTATGTGCCATTATAAGTTTTTCCAGTGCTATATCTAAAATATATTATATCGTACTGTACTGGTTACAATTTCAATAAATACAAATGCAAATACAAATACAAATACAAATACAAATCCCAAAAAGTTCTAAGTCCTCTTTCTGATAGACTAAGTTGTTCTAGAAATTTTACAGCTTATTTCAAAGTTAATAAATAAAAGAAAACATATATTACCTTCTACTTCTTTCAACAATATTTATTATGAGATCAGCTGTTCAAGTATTGGTAGATGCTGTTAGTAATGAAAAAACAGGAATATTTTTTAACATAGCATTGTACAAAAATGTACAATAGGGTGGCAGTATTTTTTTTTTTTTTTTTAATTTCAAGGAGCGCCGGGCGGAATTTTGTGCCTTTGGGTAAGAAAATATTATGGTGAAAATTTGAGCCAAATCGGACAATGTTAACATGTGCCGCACAGAGGTCAAAGGTCAAATATTCCAAAATTTTACATATAATATTAAAATATATATAATTTTTTGTCGTTTTGCGTGTAGATTTTATTGAAACTAAAAAAAATGTGCTGCAATGGGTCCAATAAGGCACTAATTCAAAACAGAAGCATATTAGACAGCCCTTACCTCCTTTACATCAACGTCAAACGTCAAATAATAGGAAATTTTGCATTAAAACATAGTCTTTATCTAAATATTCATATTTTTTAGTAGATACTAATAAATATGAGCAAATTTGTTATGTGAGATAAAAAAAAAACATTTATTTTTAACGAGATTTTAATAACTCTTTACTTTTTCACACTCACGAAAAATTTTTAGTAAAATTAACCATTTTCAGATACTTTTAAACCAAACTAATATTTGCGAAATAAAATTCTCAAATAAATCTTTTTTACAAAAAAAATAAATCTTTTTTATACCAAAAGCTAATTAGAATTTTTAAAGCTTTTGTATGCATTTCTGATCAATGGAATTGTAGTAGACTTTTTTCTTTTTTTGACACCTAGTTTTTTTTATAAAAGCTTTTTTATAGCTGTAAATAAACGGTTTTCAGTAGCAAATTGCAAGGTCTACTAAATATAAAAAAAATACATTATGTAAAAAAAAAATATTTTAAGCTTTGTCCGTCAGTCGAAACATTGATTCGGTTGAGTTAACAGGTGTAAGAAGTAATTTACGAAATTGATTTTTTTTTACAAAATATCTAAAATTTTATAATGCCGTCATTAAGAGAAGAATTATACTTAATCGGTTTTTCAAAACACAAGTTGACTGGTTGTAAACTTCCATCGACGGGAGACTGTCTTAAAGTTTTTTTTTTTATAATTTAAAGACAACAAAATTGAGTGTAAAAGACAGTGCACGTTTAGTTATAAAAGAGTGTTCCGTGTTTTGGGAAAAGACACGAATTCCTTTCCAGGATGCACACAAAGCTGCAAACAAATTAATTTGCTTATACAATGAATGCCGAAATCTTGTAAGAAGTAAATCCGGAAACTCAGAAATTTATAACAAAAAGAGAGAAGAATGGAAGGAACAATTACATGATTTATTCGATATTGCTCACGTCAATGCAATGGATATTATAAAAATTGAAGAGGACAGACAGTTCTTAATTAAACAAAGAAAGAAAGGTCGTGAAGGTATCATGGTGGGAGTAGACCTAAAATTAAAACAAAAGGAGGACAGAAGAAAAAATGGTGAACGAAAAGGAAAAGCTCATAACTTATATGAAGAGCTTCCATCAACTTCAGCCGGTAAAATTTATATTTTTTTATATCCCAGTTGGGAACGTTTTAGAGGAATCTCCAATAATTATCTCAGGGGAAAACAGTTTTATCATTATTAAACTTTCATCATATTTATGAAAACTTCATAAATATTTTGAAGAGTTCCATACAAATTCATAACAAATTCTTCATAGATCTTCATTTCATAAAATTTGTGAAACTAATTTAATAAACTAATCTAATAAATTAAAATTTTTAGTTTTCGTTTCAAATATGTATATAAAATTTTACATTATTTGTTTTTCTACTATTTTTTTTTTTTTTTTTTAATTTAGGTGATGAGTTAAAATTATACAAAAAAATTTTTTTTTTAATGCATTGGAGAGAAATCAAGAACAAAATTTTATATATTAAATTATTAGTTATTTTTTTGCATTTGCTCTTTTACGACACAGCTTTATCATATTTTTGAAGTGTTGCGTTGAACGAAAACTAATGAAGTTTTTCATAAATATGATAAATATTTCTCCCAGAGTGCACACATTCCATTGCAATATTTTAATAGTTATTTTCAGGCCAACTGATATTTAAAAAAAAAATTTGCTTTAAAATTGTATTACTGTTGTATTTTCCAACTGGGAGTTAGTTTTTAAATTATATTTTTACATAAGCGGGATTTTTACAGCTTGCAGTTCTGAAGCCTCGGAATCTACACATGATGAGGAAGATCATATTAATCATACGTTCGATAAAAACATCGCACAAAATACTCCACGTTTAAAAAAAAAGAAAGTAGTTTTATCGATGCGACTTGCTGCTGTTCTAGACAAGCTTAAAGTGAGTCAAAGAGATGTGGTTCATTTGTTAATTGCTGTTGTAGATGCATTAGGTATTGATTCATCTAATTACATTTTAAATCGCTTTTCCCTTAATAAACAACGTACTGCTTTAAGAAAAGCACAAAGCGAGAAGATTATGCAAAAGTTTTAGTCAAATGAACAGCCTTTAACGATCCATTGGGATTCTAAACTTTTAACTACATTAACTGAAAGAAATGAAGATCGTCTTGCGATTATAGCTACAGCTCCAAGTTTGGAACAAATCTTAGACATGCCTGACATTCCTTCAGGAACTGGATTAGAAATGTCGTCAGCAGTCTACGACGCTTTAGAAAAACAAAATATTTTAAGCAGAACGGAAGCATTTGTTTTTGACACAACATCTTCAAATACTGGTCCATTCAAAGGTACGTGTTTTGGAAAAAGCAATCGGACGTGATATTTTGTTCCTAGGCTGCAGGCATCATATTTTCGAAATAAGTTTGGCTGCAGTATATAGCGAGGCAAATGTTGGAGTTTCAACTGGTCCAGACATTGCAATTTTTAAAAAATTTAAGAAATATTGGTCTAAAATAGACCAACAAGATTTCGAGCCAGGAATATCTCACCCAAGAATACGGGAAATTGTAGGCGATGACTGTGAAGAAATTTTAAGCTACGCATTCAAAAAAGGAATTACTAGAGCTAATTATTATATTTCTTGGCGGAAGTCCCCCTCGAGGAATTAAATTGTCTAGGTCTGGTGCGTTGCACCATGCTAGATGGATGGCTAAGCCCATATACTCTTTAAAAATTGTAATTTTTAGAAATCAATTAACAGATCTTATTGACGCTGAAGTAAATGGCTTACTTGAAGTATGTGGGTTTATAATAAAAGTCTATTCAGTTTTTTGGTTTGATTCACACAAACCAGAAAAAGCAGCGTTGAACGACTTAAGATTTTTTAAAAAAATTAGTGGAATATAAAGCTTTTAACAGAAATATTTCTGATAAAGCTATTTCTAAGATACTAAACCACCTTTACTATTTAAACGAGGAGTGCATCGGATTTGCTATATTTGATGACAGAATAGATGCTGAAATAAAAACAAAAAAAAAAAAAAAACTAAAATGGTGAAAAAATGATTACGGGCGAATTTAAATAGGAAGATGAAGACGAAGAAGAAAGTATTCCAAAAAAGCTACAACTGAAAAAAGAAAGATTAATAAATTTTATCTCTCGAGATTTTTCTGACATCCTAGAAGAAGTCGTCTCAAAAAATACGATTTTTTAAAATTAGACCCACTTTCATGGCATAACTTAGAAGAATACAAAAACTTTAGTGTTGTAAACGACAATGCAGAAAGAGGTATTAAACTAATTCAGGAATATCATGGCAAAATTTCACATGATGAGGAACAAAAGCAGCACTTACTGAAGGTAATTATGGTATATTTATTATTTCATCACATTTTAGTGATATTTATTTATTTTAAATGTTGTAGGTGGTACAAATCTATAGGAAAAAGTTTTCCGTGAATTTTACTTTAAAATCTTTAAGAGAAGATTTTGATACATAAAAGAATTTGTCTTTCAGCACTTTTTTTTTAAATGGAAAACTATGTATTAAAATATCAACTGAATTTCATATTTATTAATTTTTTAGGTGCTTTTCTAAATAACTTGTGTTAATCATTAATCCATTGCTGCTTAGTTTTAAAATCAATCTTAATTTAATCGTGATTAAAATGTTAAAATGATAATCTGTAAATTGCTGGCCAATTTTACCCAAAAGGTTTTGTGGGGTTTATTTCAAAAATTAATCTGCATTGAATAATTCATATCCAATCATATCAATTTGACCCAAGCAGTGTGGTAGGGTTAATAAAAAAATCTAAATTTTATTTTTAAGAATATGAATAAAAAATTTTACAAAAAATATACTTTAAGTAGCATATGTGTTAATTACTTCGAAAAAAAATAATTTGGGGTCATTTTGGCCCAAAGGAAGTTGAAGGGTTAATTCAAAAAAAAAAATCAGGATTGTACTATCTATATCTAAAAATATATGAAATTCACCAAAATAGATAGAAAAACAGAAAATAAATGTATTTCGAGTATAATGGGTCTATTATCGATAGCAACCAAACTGTAGTTGCGTTGTCAGTTACCAAAATGATATTACGTATGGCAACTGGCAACTGAGAATGGCAATTTCAGTTGCCAAATAGTTATCATATTGGCAACCACAAATTTGTGGTTGCTGTTAATATTGTTATACAGTAGGAAGGCGGCAAAACTGAAAGGGAAGTAAATTTTTTGTTTACTTTTAATAAATAACAAGTTTTTTAGTTCCTCAATATTAAAAACTTTTTTATTTACAATTAAAATTAAATTCTGAAATATATATATATGTCTAGGAATGATAAAAGGTTAGTAATATAAGCATTGCATTATTCTATTCCTTATATCTGTAGCCAAAATATTGTTTTCCAGACCAAACCCAGGTTCACGGAACTAATTTTATTTTATTTATTTTTTATTCACCTTAAATAACCTTTTTTTTGCTTGTTTGTATAAAATTATTTGATTCTTTACATTTATTTTCAGCTGTTAAACTGTCAAAATAGCATATTCGATAACTTTTTGGCAACTGAAAAAAATTGCCTTGCATAATACCAATTTATATGCCAGTTGCGTTGCTTATTGACAACCCAACTAAAGTTCGGTTGCCATCCATAATCGACCTATAAATTTCCCTTCCCATAGTAAAATTTTATAATATGTGAACTTTGACCTCGGTGCGGCACGGGTTAACGATGTCCGATTCCAACAACAAAAAATGGCCATATACACCGCTGCCACCCTAATGTACAATCAATGTTTACTAATATGTTAAAAGTGATGCCAACAAAGGGGTAATGAAAATGGGACTGTTTTTAAAGTTATTCTATTAAATGTATTAAAAAAATATTTATAACTTAAAAAAAGCTTTTTTTTTTGAGTTTTTTATCGAAAATTCCAATTTAGCTGGTCAAATTTTATTTTAGCTTTACAAAAATTAATTCACTGAGCTTGATATTTAATTTCGTAATTTTCATAATTTTCACATTTATTAAATATATTTTTTATTAAATATATAATCTTCCATTAAATTTGAAATTTAAATGTGAAATATAATGAAAGATTTTATATTTAATAAAAAAAATATCCGTGAAGAAGTTGGAAAATCCCAACGAAACGTAGGAGAAAAAATTGAATAATTATCTTTTATTTACATCTTGAAATGACCTTGGAAGCCCGTCGGAAATATAAGTTCTGAATATTCATTAAATATTACAAAAAAGGTTGATATACATATAAAAAATTTTATATCACATTATTTGATTGACACACATTTGATTTTGATACATTCAGTAGAGCAATATGATCCTTCATGATACTGAATAAAATAAATATGTGTTTATGATAAGCTAGAATGACTAAGACAAGATAAATATGTGCTTACGATAAGCTAGAATGACTAAAACATATAAATAGAGTCACAGAGTTGTATTACCGTTAGATTTTTATCTTCAAAAAAATAAGTATAATATTGGTTTTTGGTTTGATTAATAAACCTTGTTTTGTTCGAATCTATCTTAAGACTGACTGCTCAAATAAAATAGTATTACATTATTTAAATAATTATAAACACCCTTTCGACTTCTGCTGATTTGAATTGCAATTTCCGAATTTGAAGCACCACTTTCTGACAATGTTCAAATTCACTTACTACATTTCCCAGTGGCATTATTTTATCACTAATGTTTTTAATAAAATTAAATAGAATATGTTGTATTAAAATGATCCTTTTTGTCAAACAAAGACCTTTTTGCATTTGTGCTATATAAATTAAACGCTTTAATAGGCTAAGTATTGCGATGTAAGAGATTTTAATAACGGCATTTCTAATTAATCGTAGTTTTGTATAATATAAGTTTATTTTTTGAAAGAAAAAATATTAACATAAGTTTCACAATTATATGATAATTATTATATGCATAGTTGAAATTTTATACAACATTGATTCACAGATTACCAAATGTGCTATCATTTATGAATGCACTGTACTTTACAAGGCACGCTACACTTTCATAATCGATTTAACGACGTTCGCCGTCCGTGTGTTACTGTCATACGTAAGCCTGGCACGCAAACTAAAGGTCGCAATCATACAAATATAGTCTGTATAGAGCGACTTTAATTTCTTACATGTTTTTAATTTTTTTGTATTAAATGTATCCTTAAGTAAAATAAAATGTAGGTAAGTAAAATAACAAATTTTTTAAATTTGCCTTTTTTAACATTAATATTTGGACATTTTTAGCGAAGAATCATTTAAAATTTTTTAATTATAATATGAGTTTTAAGATCACAAAACATTCTTATAAGGATCAATCTTTGGGTATTATTACGTCGCACATTGGGTTGAAATGTGTCAAAAGTGAGGATTAATTCAAAAGTTGAAGTTTATATATTGCAATAAGTTTTGGTACCGGGTTAAAGCAGATAAAATTCACCATCAATAGCAGTCGAAAAAGATGTTCCACGTTGATTACTTTTTTTGTATACTCTCTAAAAGTTCAATAATTTTCGCAAATTAAGTGCAAAGTGGTAAAAAGTAAAAACTACGAATTTCAAGTATATTTTTTGGACTATTTATTCTAAAATCAAAACTTTATTTAAATGGAAGCTAAAACCTCAGGTATTGGACTATCTTGTTGATAATTATACCCTATACCACTATGTGGTTTGGGTATAATGAATTTGTGCTGCTGTTTGTAACTACCAAAACTATTTGACCTAGATCCATCTTTTATGATCGACTCAGAATCGCTGTCTGAGTCGATTTAGCGTCTGTGTGTCCATGTAAACTTTGTAATCAAACTACATTCGCAAATATGAATATATTTTGAGAAAAATTGGTATATAAGCTTTTATTGGCCATAGGATGAATGCTATTGAAATAAGTGAAATTCGGTCCATGTTCAGACCTAGTCCCCATACAAATGACCCCTATGAAATCGACATAAATTGCCCTAAGAACCAAATTATGATATAGATCTCAGTCAAATTGGTTTTGTATGTGTTTATTATATCCATTAATCAGTAGTCTAAAAATAATACCTATAGGACAATTCTTAGTCATAGGCCCTCTATAGAGCTGCTTCCCGATCTTCACTTAAATCTATCAAAAAAAAAAAATATTGCACAGATTTTTCTCAAATTTGGTTTGTATATATTTTTTCAAAATATAAGTGACTTTACCAAATATAGTCAGGAGCGGTAAATGTTTCGACCCCGTCCCCATATAAATATAGCACCCGATATGAACTTTTTCATATCTGCAGCCAAAAAAAATTAGTCGGTCTAGACCGACTATAATGTTCTTACTTGTTTTTTTTTTTTAGAAAAAAGATGTAGAAATATTTTAAACATTTCTTTGAACATTATCCCAAAATTGTGTACTAAAAATTGTGTACCAAGTTAATTTTTTCCGAAAAACAAAAAAGCGCTTAACAGGTTTAAAAAAATTTTAAAAAATTATTTTTTTTTTTTCAAATGGCTGTTTTTAATGTATTAATAATAATTTGTAACAAAAAAAAATATTTTTTTTTAAATACGGCTTCCCTGAATTAATCATCATTTTTACTATCATTCAACCCACTGTGCGCCGTCTGCGTTAAGCAATGTATTTCATCGATGTTCTATGAAATAGATACTTAGGTAATTTATAGGTTTTCTACACTAGTAAGAGAAAAAAATTCAATTTTTTAAATAGTGATTAATTCTTTCAGTAGAAGACGCAATCATTGTTTTTATAACAAGAAGTTATAATAGCAACCGGCAAAAAAAAAATCAATTAACTTCAAGTTTAAGAGCTGTACGCAGCTTGTTAAGAAATCTTAACAGAAAATTTTCATATATTTCTTAAAGAAAAAAAAGCACAAACGTACCTTTCAGTGCAACGCTAGAAATCAGCTGTTTTCTGTCAATTATTAAGAATTGTGAAATTGAAAACAAATCAATTCTTCGGTTCTGCTTTATTTGGCCTGCTAAACGCTTTTTAAGCTCAGTATCAAAATTACCCATCCGCTTCTTGTTTTTTTTTTGCCGAATTTTGTTCGTTTTTTCCCAGGTTTGCAACTGAAAAATTACTTTTTTTTTTTTTAGCATATTACATTTGGTTTATGCTTACCTCTCCTGTCAAAATTCCTTTCAGAAAGAACGAAAAATTTGATATTCCTGCTCAAAGCCTGGGTTGCCTAACTTCATTTACGTCAAAAAAAAGTAGTAAAAACAATACTACTTTTTTAAAAAGCTGCGGACTATCAACAGAAATTTTTTGACAGGAAAATTCCTTAAGCATTTCTGAAGCGTTTTTTTATACGAAGTTTTTGATTCCTTAGCAAGCTGCGTACAGGCCTTTAATTGGTATTCAAATTAAAAGTTTCAGTATCGGCAAGTTTCATTCGGCACAAACGAATTTAACACTCTTACTTGTTTAATTTTTAATATAAAATCACTATTTTTGGACATGTAGTTTAATGAAATAATTAATAATCAAGCAAAAGCTCAATTTTGCATTTTAGGTAACGATATTTATTTATTGATGATAAATACAATACAACAAGAACATGTCTTATATTACAGTACTGAGTAGATAAATGGAAACCTAGAACATTGTTAAACAAAACAAAATAAAATTGATACATTGCTTTCCTGATTAACAATATATCATTCAACACTCCTCAATGACCAACACGTTACTTCTCACCTTTAACTGTACAGTTCTATAGAGTTAATTATGCAAATGCAGACCCTCTCAGGAGAATGTGTATTTAATTTAATGAACTTTATCGATTTATTGATTTCTCATTAAATATTAATCTAATTAAACGTAAAATATTATGCTTTCCAAATTCATGAATAGCTATGTACCAAAATTAATTTAAAATTGTTTTTCTTTGTAAATAGTCTGTAAGGATTAATTCCATGGACCAAGATACAAATAAATAAACAAATAAAAAAAAAATAAACAAATAAATACAATTCTTAAATATTTAAAACAATAAGTAATTTTAATTTAACAATTATTTAATTATAAGTAAAACAAATATAATAGTTATTATAAAAATATTTATATTAATCTAAGTTGCTAAATATAGCTAGCTGCTTTGAAGTGTCTTGCAATGCTAATAATTTGAATGTTGGTTCCAAAGGCGAATAGAATTCAGGAAGAAATAGCGTTCAGATAATTGCTTTTTATATCGTACAGTGTTAATTTTTTACGTCGCATTGACCTCAAAAAGATATTCTGTTGTAGAGGTATTCAGGTTGACCTGTATAAATTAGTTTATGTAAGTACAACAACGTTCGGCATTTTAGTAAGTTTTCGAATGATATATTATAGATTTGCTGCTACTGTTAGATCCTGCTGTATCTTTTGTGGCCATATGTGTATCAATGTTACTATAAGCTGCATTAAGCATTTGTTTGTTTAATGAATCGCAACTGGAGAAAAGCTCACATCCATACATTAGTGTTGGTAATAAGTAGGTCTTGGCAAGAAACATCCGAATATGCGGGCGTATAATACTGTGACATCCATAGATTCGTCAGCATAGTAAAACTTTTACCGCAGACAATTTTATGTGATCCGACCAATCAAGTTTGTGTTGAATATATAGCCAAGGTTTTTCGCATTATCATGAATTTGTGAAGGCAGGTCATTTGCATATATAGCATACAATAGTGGACTAAGTATCGATCCTTGTGGCACTCCTCTAGGCATTAAATAGCTGTTAGAGTTATTCGAGCCATTGAATACAGACTGACTTCTATCCCAAAGATAAGAGTAAATTAACTTCACAGCTATTGTTGAAAAATGAAATAAGCTTCTCAGTTTCAGATAGAGAATAGAATGATATACAGTGTTAAACGCGTTTGAGTGATCGATTAATATTAGAAATGATATCATATTATCATCTACCTGGGTCCGTAGCTCCTTCCAAACATCAATTAAAGCAGATATACAACAGCACTTTGGTCTAAAACCAGATTGTCTGTCAGAAAGCAAACTATTCGTATATGTATATGTAAGTAATGACTCATTTGAGTATGAATTAAACGCTCAAAAACTTTGGATATATAAGGCAATATTGTAATTGGTATGGGTATAACCTTCGCGTGTTTCCACATAGATGGGTGAGTAGATGTTGTGATTATAGTATTAAACATATATGTGTTATATGCGGTAAGATATAAGTCAAAATCAGTTTTATAAATTTAGGATGAACCCCATCGTGTCCTATAGAATCTGATTTAATGCTGAGTAATGATTCCAAAACATCTTCTTGAGTGAAATGTATAAAATTGGTTTAATAATCATTAGTGGAAATATTATTGTAAAAGTTTATATCAGCTTCAGGCATTGAAATATCGGCAAAATAAAGATTTAACTGATTGAAATCTATTGTGTTCTCAGCTTTCACGCCATCACACAGTGGTTCAAAACCAAAAAAAAGTGGTAATAAGTCTGGAACTTCTAAACTATTGGTTGGATTGGAATAGTATATTCTAGGCGATTGTAGTCAAGGATATAAGATTTCAAAATATTTATTTTTGAGATACCCTGTTGTAACACAGGGTGAGCTACAGGGTGCCAAAGTCGACCACCTCGAGGTGGAAAATGCTTCCAAAGCTTGTAACTTTTATAAATATGAAGTGATTTTTACGTTTTTTAAATTTTTCCAATAACCATTAAATTGTTAACAAAAAACATGCTTATACTACCTAGTTATCGCTTATGGTTTAAAAAATATTTGATTTTAAAAATCAACATTTGAACTTTTCGCCAAATTCTTTCTTGGTTTTTCGCAAATAACATTTTTATTAAAATAGATAAAAAAAAATCTAAAAAAATGTGGCGATAGCCAGTACTTTTCAAAAAAATACGTTGAAGTATGTTTTGAATTATTTCAAACCGTTTAGTGAGCACGAAATCTTAAAGTTGACTTTTCGAATCAGGTTCTAAAAATTGCAAATTTTTGCCAAAAAAAACCCTTCATTCTTTCACTTTTTTCTCACAACCTTGGTAAAACATGTGTATATTTTTCTACATATTTTAAAAGAATATGCTTCAAGAATGGTTGTAAGCGAAATTTTTAATATTTTTGGACATGCACCCTACGTCCAGCATTGGACGAAATTGGGCAATTTTTTAAAAAAAAACTTAGTTTTAACAGTTAATACAAAAATATCCGCTCGATTTCTTCAAATATTTCACCGCAGTATTAAAGCTCCAAATATTTTTATTTATCTGCCGTAATAAAATTCACCGCCATTACATAAACGTGGTCAGGAGGGCTTAAATGGTGAAAAAAGTCAATTTTCATACGAATTTTTTTTGTTAACATAAAAAACATATTAAGATTAGCTATTTTTATATTTTGTTTATTGATTCAGAACGGCATTTAAATTATCTAAAACAATTCAAAAAATCATTTTGATAACATTAATAGTTTTTGAGATATTTATATTCAAATTTCAGAAAAAAAATATAGAAAAACTGTGGTTTTTCGTTTTTTTTGGTTTTTTTGGTAAAGTGTTCCCAAAATTTTTGAATTTTACTTATTATTATATATATTGTTAAAGAAGACATATTTATCTATTCAACGATATGTAACATGTCTATCAAATATATTGCAACATGCTGAAATAATGACCCCAAACCACACTCCACAGGCAAAAATTTAGCTATTTCTCTATTTGTTCATATAAATGGTCATTTACATAGTGAATGACATATTTTTTATTGTTTTTTGGTAAAGGGTTGCATACGTTTTTATTACTTCAAATAATTTTATTTATCTTTTCAAAGAAGGTATAATTATAAGTTAATGGTGTATGAAATATTTAACTAATGAGTTTCAACTGATCATAAAATTGCCCGAAACTCTGATACCTATTGCAAAATATCTGTAATTCACAATACCTTTTTATGCAAAAAAAACAGGTAAAAGCCAAATCCTTAGATTCACTAAAACAAAATGTAAGTATTGGTTGAAGTACCTGCCCGATATATTACCTTTCAAAAAGTATTTTCAGTATATAACCATGATTTTCTTGTTTATTAAGATCACTTACGTATAATGGAGGTTACATTAAAGTATTATTTGTTGTTAATTTGTTGTTTACTATTCATGACAGCTAATATTACTTTAAACCGTGCGATTAAAGCCGTGTCAATGCCAGTAATCAAAGAAGTAGTTTCGGGATCTTCAAAGAAACGTCTTGCTGTATTACCATCATTTGAACTTCCATAGTCACAAAGAGGCTTATCGATAATTAGACCAAGTTGCATTTTAAATTCATTCTGAATTCTTTTCTTCTCAGTTTTTCGTATGGCGTGTAGATCAGTATTATTTTTAACTGGTATATTTTCTTGTCCTGGAATTTGCCGGTATTTTAGATCATATGCGAGATGCAAGCAATATTCCATAAATCGTATTCTTGCATGAAATGGTGATATTCCAAATTTTAAAGCATTTTCATTAATAGGAATTTCATCACAACTGTTATGAAATTCTGAACTTTTCTTTCCACATATATTACATTTCCAAGTAGATGTTATATCTGTAACGGCATTGGCTACTTTCCCATCAATCATTGTAAAAAGTGGTTGAAATAACACTTTAATGACACTTCCAGATATTTCCACAAAAACTGGAGACAATCTCGAAATTTCCTGATTTATTGAACTCACTAAGCTTTGTGTTGTAATTTTGTCTTCCTTTGTGTACTCAAATCGGATTGGCCGACATAGAAACTTAGATCCGGGTGTTAAATTACTCCATATGTCCTGATATTCTCTCCCACTAGAAGAAGAACTTGTCTCATTATATAGCCTCATTTTTAATGGTACTAATGATGTCATAAAAATTGTTGAAAAATCTATTTCTGAATTGCTTCCACTTGGTTGTCTATACTCAGAAAATCCAGATGTTCCATCGCATCCCCATTTACATATTAACGTAACTTCTGAATTGTTGCATATTTCTATTTCTTCTTTGCTAAATGTGGATATTATTCTAGATGCAGTGTTGTCAAGCAGTTCCGCTAATCCAACATTTGCACTTTCAGTATTGGATTTCACATTAGATGGTAGAATTTTATTTTTTGTTTCCTTTATGGCTCTGCTGGTAGGAAAAATATCAAATCCTTTTTCTTTGAGAGCTTTTCTCAAAATACCATATTTATTTCTTGTCAATCCCAAATTTAAAATAAGAGCTAACGCATCCTCTTCTGTAAATTATGTTGACGATTTTGGCGTTGAAATACTTTGCACCATACGCTTCAACCGCTTAGGAGATGCAGTTGGTAACACATCTACAATTTTAGCAGCTTCCCTTGGCTGCGTGCGTGTCAAGGCTGATTTAAAAGAATCCTTAATTTCATTACGCGAATGGTTACTAATGATTTCTTCTTGTTTTTTGTCCTTGATTGAACATTTTCGTAGTCTTTTTTAGGTCGACCAAATGTCATTTTCTCAATTTGTACTGTGAGGCCCGTTTTCAACCATTCTTCATTTTTAGTCATAAACTTTGATTTTGATAAACCCGATTGGCTAAATTTTCTTTCGTAAGCTTTGTAAAAATTTTCAACATCTTCAGATCTCACATTTAAACCGTAAGTGTTGTTAATTGTATAAAATAATTTCGAGACTTTTTCCGAACTTGATGAATGAATAGTAGAATCGGAAGGATTTTCCCAAATAACTTTGCAAAGTGAATAATACTTTAATGTAACCTCCATTATACGTAAGTGATCTTAATAAACAAGAAAATCATGGTTATATACTGAAAATACTTTTTGAAAGGTAATATATCGGGCAGGTACTACAACCAATACTTACATTTTGTTTTAGTGAATCTAAGGATTTGGCTTTTAGCTGTTTTTTTTTGCATAAAAAGGTATTGTGAATTACAGATATTTTGCAATAGGTATCAGAGTTTCGGGCAATTTTATGATCAGTTGAAACTCATTAGTTAAATATTTCATACACCATTAACTTATAATTATACCTTCTTTGAAAAGATATATAAAATTATTTGAAGTAATAAAAACGTATGCAACCCTTTACCAAAAAACAATAAAAAACAAGTAAGAAAATTATAGTCGGTCTAGACCGACTATACGATACCCTATACCATGCGTTTAGAAACCGAATGTCCTAGGCCCAACTAACTGGACATAGAAAATAAGCAAAAACCAAATTTGAGTGGGATTTTTATTAATTTTTTTGGCTGCAGATATGAAAAAGTTCATATCGGATGATATATCTATATGGGGACTAGGTCCAAAAATGGACCGATCCTGACCACGGTTGGTAAAGTCTAGTGTATTTTGCGAAAATATATACAAGCAAAATTTGAGAAGAATCAGTGCAATATTTTTATTTTTTAATAGATTTAAGTGAAGATCGGGAAGCAGCTCTATATGGGGCCAAAGGGATCATTTTTGGACTACTCATTAATGGATGTAATGAACGTATACAAACCCAATTTGAGTAAGATCTATATGACAATTTGGATCTTATGGCAATTTATGTCGATTTCGCAGGGGTAATTTGTATGGGGTCTAGGTCTGAAAATGGACCGATTCTCACCGATTTCAATAGCGTTCATCCCATAGCCGATAAAAGCTTATATACCAAATTTCATCAAAATATATTCATATTTGCGACCTGCAGTTTGATTACAAGCTTTACATGGACACACAGACGGACGGACGGACGGACGGACGGACATTGTTAAATCAACTCAGAAAGTGATTCTGATTCGATCGGTATAATTAAAAATGGGTCTAGGTCAAATATTTTTGGTTGTTACAAACAGCAGCACAAAGTCATTATACCCAAACCACATAGTGGTATAGGGTATAAATATGTCATTCACTATGTAAATGACCATTTATATGAACAAATAGAGAAATAGCTAAATTTTTGAATGTGGAGTGTGGTTTGGGGTCATTATTTCAGCATGTTGCAATATATTTGATAGACATGTTACATATCGTTGAATAGATAAATATGTCTTCTTTAACAATATATATAATAATAAGTAAAATTCAAAAATTTTGGTAACACTTTACCAAAAAAACCAAAAAAAACGAAAAACCACAGTTTTTCTATATTTTTTTCTGAAATTTGAATATAAATATCTCAAAAACTTTTAATGTTATCAAAATGATTTTTTGAATTGTTTTAGATAATTTAAATGCCGTTCTGAATCAATAAACAAAATATAAAAATAGCTAATCTTAATATGTTTTTTATGTTAACAAAAAAAATTCGTATGAAAATTGACTTTTTTTCACCATTTAAGCCCTCCTGACCACGTTTATGTAATGGCGGTGAATTTTATTACGGCAAATAAATAAAAATATTTGGAGCTTTAATACTGCGGTGAAATATTTGAAGAAATCGAGCGAATATTTTTGTATTAACTTTTAAAACTAAGTTTTTTTTTTTAAAAATTGCCGAATTTCGTCCAATGCTGGACGTAGGGTGCATGTCCAAAAATATTAAAAATTTCGCTTACAACCATTCTTGAAGCATATTCTTTTAAAATATGTAGAAAAATATACACATGTTTTACCAAGGTTGTGAGAAAAAGGTGAAAGAATGAAGGGTATTTTTTGGCAAAAATTTGCAATTTTTAGAACCTGATTCAAAAAGTCAACTTTAAGATTTTGTGCTCACTAAACGGTTTGAAATAATTCAAAACATACTTCAACATATTTTTAATAAAAATGTTATTTGCGAAAAACCAAGAAAGAATTTGGTGAAAAGTTCAAATGTTGATTTTTAAAATCAAATATTTTTTAAACCATAAGCGATAACTAGGTAGTATAAGCATGTTTTTTGTTAATAATTTAATGGTTATTGGAAAAATTTAAAAAACGTAAAAATCACTTCATATTTATAAAAGTTACAAGCTTTGGAAGCATTTTCCACCTCGAGATGGCCGACTTTGGCACCCTGTAGCTCACCCTGTGTTACAACAGGGTATCTCGAAAATAAATATTTTGAAAGCCTATATCCTTGACTACAATCGCCTAGAATATACTATTCCAATCCAACCAATAGTTTAGAAGTTCCAGACTTATTACCACTTTTTTTTGGTTTTGAACCACTGTGCATCATTAACAATGTCCATTGTTCGAATTTCCCTCCATTTCTTTTACGAACAAACAGCAGATTTAAATTTTTCCTCATAAAATAAAACACCGATTATCTAACAAAATTATTTTTCGTAGGCTTTACAAAAATTATTCTCTATGATTGGTAACATTTACTTTAGAGCAATATATACATTAGCGTGGCCGTTATTATATTTTTTTTTGATTTCTTATATTCTGTCCCCCCAAATCGGTTAAGTTTTATGTAAAAAAAATACAAAAAATTCATAGCGATAAGCTGTTTTTAGGGGGGTGCATCTGCCCCTCAAAGTTGGCCTTCAAGCTCATTTATTCAAATGTAATTTGTTTGTATATGACTATCTTTATACCCTCCACTCCAGTGTGCAGAGGGTATATATAAGTTTGTCATTCCGTTTGTAATAATTAAAAAAAAAACCTGGGCCCCATAATATATATATATATTTGTGATCCTTATAACAAGCGGAGGTGATATAGCGATGTCCGTCTGTCCGGCTGCCCATCTGTCCGTCTGTGGAAATCACGATGACGGCTTCAATCGGGCAACTAGGTTGCTCGTTGGTGTAAAAAATGATTCATTAACATCCTGAAAAGTTTGCTATTTAAAATCGTTCAAATCGGTTTATCTGGTCCCGAGAATTGAATGATGGAGTAAAAAAAGGCTTGAAAAAGTATGATTTGCCTATGTTGTTCTTGTCACGATAACGTTCTCAATAGGATAGCTAGCGTGCTTGTTGTTAGTGAGAATGATACATCAAGATCATGAGAATTTTCTGTTTTTTAAATCGTGGCAATAGGTTTCATAGGTGCCGAGAAATCACTGAAAAGGTAAAAAAATATGATGTTTTCCTATATTGTTATTCTAAATTTTGTATTTTGTCACAGCTGTACTTGTTGTTTTTATGGTCGTTGTGGTAATAATATAAAAATTCACCAATATCAACATTTTATTGTGTAATATTTAAGTTAGTTAATTAATAAAAGAAACTATGTATATAAAATCAACATCAATATTCTGCGATTTTTATAAGATCACAAATTGTTACAAATTGATACATACTACTGTTGCAAATATCAAAATACTATAAATAACATTCATATATTCTGTATATGTATATCGATAATAAGCGCATATTAAAAATAATATAAATATAAATTATTTTATTTATACAAAATACTGCAATTTTTAGGGTTGCAAAAAATAGTATGATTTTATGGGTTCTACTTTTAGTATATAGTTGCATTCAAAAGTAGTAGTGTTTGTGAAATGATAATAATATAATATAGATGTCAATAATATTTAATTATAATACATTTTTAAAATATATTATTTAATGTTCGGCGCAGGCAAATGCCGTTGCACGAGTTACTCGCATTAGGAATAATCGCGGAGCTCAGCTCAATCAAAGTGCAATGATCAAGCCTCGCCCTGGGAAACATGTGTTCATGCTTCCCTTTGCACAAACGCCATTCCCAACTCCCAAAAATTGTAGGCACGACCTTTCCACATCAGGAATAGTCGCGGAGCTCAACTCAATCAAAGTGCAATGATTAAGCTTCGCACTGGGAAATATGTATTCATTCATTTTTTAGCACAAACCGAACTTCTTATGACACATTTAAAATAAACTAATTGAGAAGTACAATTCATCATTACGCTGTATTATAATACTATTTTCTTATTTTACTACTAGCTAGTAAACAAAGTGATCGTATCATTTTAAACGAAATAGAATTGAAATTGTGTGCAGATTTGTTTTACTTAAAAAACTGTTTCTACAGATAGTGAATAAAATCCCAGTAAACATTTTATGCAATAAGTGATCATGTGGAGTCTTTTTTGACTCCTCTGTGCTATTAAAACAGTCATAAATGCGCTCTTTTGCTGATCACAAAATATTCTTTTGTTGGGAGGAAATATTACCTTACCCCCGACTCTTCTTGAGAACCTTTTTTATCCAATTTTCTGATTATTTTGGACTTATTTTTGAGTCGTATTTAATGTCATTTTTCTATAAATCACTTTTTAAGCGTAAGCAAAAATCATTTCTTAGTCTTTTTTCTAATACCGCATGTGATTAATCAGTTTTTAATCATCAAAAGTGCTCGAAGAAGACAATGTAAGATGAGTTTTGTTAAAATAATCTTCGAAATGATTACTGGGATATCGTATATTTTTGTTTACACACACATATACATACATAATGGCACCAGTAAGCCGAACTCTCTCATGAAACATATAGACGACAGCGGCTATACGACTACAGCCTGTCAAAAATAAAATACACACGTTTATATGAAAACGATTATTTTGACACCAACACAGCTACACGACTACATGACCACTTTTGCTGCTGTAGTCAACTTAGGCTAATTTATATTTTTGTTGGCTCCAAAATAAAACAAGTAAGAGAATTATAGTCGGTCTAGACCGACTATACGATACCCTATACCATGCGTTTAGAAACCCTATCTCTTAGGCCCAACTAACTGGACATTGAAAATAAGCAAAAACCAAATTTGAGTGGGATTTTTATTAATTTTTTTGGCTGCAGATATGAAAAAGTTCATATCGGATGCTATATCTATAAAGGGACTAGGTCTAAAAATGGACCGATCCTGATCATGTTTGGTAAAGTCTCTTGTATTTTGCAAAAATATGTACAAACAAAATTTGAGAAGAATCAGTGCAATATTTTTGTTTTTTAATAGATTTAAGTGAAGATCGGGAAGCAGTTCTATATGGGGTCAAAGGGATCATTTTTGGACTACTCATTAGTGGATGTAATGAATGCATATAAACCCAATTTGAGTGAGATCTATATGACAATTTGGATCTTATGGCAATTTATGTCGATTTCATATGGGTAATTTGTATGGGGGCTAGGTCTGAACATGGACCGCTTCTCACCAATTTCAATAGCGTTCATCCCATGGCCGATAAAAGCTTATATACCAAATTTCATCAAAATATATTCATATTTGCGACCTGCAGTTTGATTACAAGCTTTACATGGACACACAGACGGACGGACGGACGGACGGACGGACATTGTTAAATCAACTCAGAAAGTGATTCTGATTCGATCGGTATAATTAAAGATGGGTCTAGGTCAAATATTTTTGGTTGTTACAAACAGCAGCACAAAGTCATTATACCCAAACCACATAGTGGTATAGGGTATAAATAGTGTCAATATAACAAAATATGTAAAAGATATTAGTGCTATGAAATATTTTATTTTGTTGAAAAAATTAATCGGAAAATGAAATGCTATAATAATTCTATTAATAAGTAAATTTATTTATTTATTTTTACGTTATAATAATGCATTATAAATAAGTAATATATTTAAGACAATTTTATATAGAATCATACATGTTTTTCTATTTTAATAAAGTAAAAAAAAAATATAATTGGCACTACTGAAATAAAAATGCTTTTGTATAAAAACAGCTGTTTATATTGTTGTTATATGTTGCTGTCGTTTTCAAAAAAATTAAGTAGCCAGCAACATTTGTAGTCGTGTGTTCGTGTAGCCTCTGTCGTCTATGTGTTTCATGCGTAAGTAACAATTTCATTTAGTCTTATGAAAGCTTTTGAACAAAGGAGATGTACGTCGCATTGTTTTGTGAAATCTAACATTGTTTTTTAATAGGTACCAGTGATGCCAGGAGATTTTTACAGAAATCTCTACGCTAATGAAAAAAATCCCTTTTTTTTCCTACACCCACTTTTTTTCTCTACATTTTTCCCTACACTACTTTTTTCAATTTTTCAAAAAAAATTATTTTTAATTTGTTAATTTTCAATTTCAATAATGCAAAAATAACATAAAAACGAAGAAAAATATCATAAAAAATAAGATAAGAATATCATTAGAATTACATAAAAACAACATATAAAACCAACAGATATTATAAAAAAAAATATTTTTACTATTCTGTATAATTCATCTTCTATATGGCTAGATGTGCATTTAAAATTTACACAATTAATTAAAATGGCTTGCAAATGGGATCTTATAACGTAAACAGAATTTTGGTTGTTGGTTTTAAAAGATATTTTTTTAAGGCATTGGTTATTAGCATGTATACTTAGATCTGATTTATCGCAATTTAATATTTTTTCACAAGCCTTGCATCTGTATTTAAAGTCATCATCTTTGACCTGTTCCATCCCATTAGCTTCTCGTCTCTCAACTAACTTGAGTAAAACCTTTGTTTTCTGTATTTCTTTGATGTGTTTTCAGCATCATCGAAAAACGTATCGGACATTTTTCTAAAATCAATTATGTTTACATTTATAATATTTTAATATTCTTTTTATTTACAAACTTAATAAAATCGAAGAGATCTACAAAGATGGCGTATTTATGTACATATATATTAAAAAAATGCACAAAACAAGTAAACTGCACAAAAGTGTTTTTTACGTGTCATTCGTATTAAAGAAGCCACGTATTTACTTTCTCCATATTATAGAGTTATTACCAGATTTAAAAAAGATATATATTTTTAATTTTAAAGTTTAAAACTGAAATATACTTATATAATATTAAGTTGTTAAAAAAAATTTGCAAAAAATCCATACAATTCGACAAAAGTAAGAAATCTTTTGCATTAAACACATACATAGACGCAAATCCATTTATCGATGCGTTACAAATGGAATGACAAACTGATGTAATAAGATCGAAAAAATAAAACTGATTAACGCTAGTGCTTTTAAAATATAAGACGTGGACAAGTATTCCGAAATTTTAAAATATATTTTGTTTACTATCTTCTATTGACTTTAAAATTGTTTAACGTAAATGCTGAAAATTCAGAGTATTTGTTGTAATTAATTACTAAATTGATCAAATTGTTTACATTTTCAAATATTTTGTTTACATTTGTCACAAATAGTACAAGAAAATCTAGGTGGAGGGTATCAAAGATTCGGCATAGCCGAATTTAACACTCTTAATTGTTTTAAAAAACATTTTACAAGAATATGATATATGCCAATATTTTAGCTCTTCTAGTCAACAACATTAGCCTCAAAGAAAGTTTTTTGCTTAAATTAATATTCTAGAAAATAATGAAGAAAATAACCAACAAAATATTAAAAATTATATAACCAAAATTGTATTTATATGGAAATTATTTATACTAAGCATGTACAATAGGAGCTTATATCTATTAAATTATTTTGTACTGTACTACGTATAGTCAGAAGAAAACTAAAAAAACCACAATTATTAAGTAATATTAAAAAATGTATAGCTGTTGACAAACAGTAAATTTCTTAGAGCTCGAAACCATCAACTTCAGTCCTCTTTCGGCGGTATCATTGACGACTCTTAATTTTTTCAATGTTTTTACCGCTGTCATATAGCAATTCTGCGCAGGCCATTTCGACGGAGTTAATGTCATGAAAGACGTATCAATTTGAAATCTCTCAAAAAAATTTCTTGTTGAGAAGAAACAATTTGCTCAAGCCCATCACTAATGAACTTTGAAACTGTTTGCTCTCCCATTGTGGGGCGGTTTAAGTTAATTTGTTTTTCTTTTTCAATATTCAAAGCAGCGACCATACTTTCTTTTGTTGCATCTACGATATTGTTGTCAAAAAACGCAAATGCAATAGCATCCCCATTTAAATACCATAAATGGTTTTAGAATTTTTTGACGAAACCTGCTAGATTCCTAAATCAATATTTTCAAAATCTTTTAATTTTGACAAAAAAAATTTAAGTCGGCGTGTGGTGCTTGTATAGCTAAGGGAGCAGCAAACCAGGCTTCAAAGTACACGGCGACAATAAAAATGCAAATTTGACGTAGTCCAATGCGTTCAGATTCTGTTAAGTTAAACTCTTCACGGAACAAATATATTTTCAAGCTGCAAATAGCTTTTCCCATCCAACGCGCATGATGATAAGCACGAATTATTACACTGTTTGGAGGTTTTTTGAGTTTCTCACCCAGGAATAGCAAGGCAATTTCTAGTAACTCCTTATAATCCTCTCTAGGTTGTACTTCTTGTAAGATTGTGTTAACAAAACTTACAACCCGAAATTATTTATTTTTCAAATAATTATTAGAGAAAGATAACAAAAATAATTATTTAATTATCTTTCTCTAATAAACTGCTGTTACTCAAGATTTTTAAAGCAAAATTAATTTGTTTTTCTTATTTTTGATTTTTCTTAACTATACGTAGTGTATTACAAAATAATTTAATTGATATAAGCTCTTATTGTACATGCTTAGTATAAATAATTTCCATATAAATATATTTTGGTTTATATAATTTTTTGTATTTCGTTGGTTACTTTCTTCATTATTTTCTAAAATATTAATTTTAACAAAAAACTTTCTTTGTGGCTAATTGGAAGGTCAACTTTGAGGGGCGGACGCACCCCCTAAAACACAACTTATCGCTATTAAATTTTTTTGTATTTTTTTTTACATAAAACTGAACCGATTTGGGGGAGAATATAAGAAATCAAAAAAAAAAATCTCCATACAACTAACGGCCACGCGTATATACATACAAACAAACTATCTGTGATGTCAACTACATACATCATTTCACATTTTACAATACCTACTAGGCGTTTTTTGGAATTAGATTAGAATAGATAGAGAAGGCTCTACGCACTGCGACCACTTTAATCTGGGGGATACAGTGTATCCTACGAGTGCACGGATTCTCTTGCCACTTAGTCTTTGACATTCACAGAGAATGTGTTCTGCTGTTTCCGCCTCCTGCTCGCAGAACCTACATGTGTCTATAGCAGACTGTCCTTTTTTCGTAGATGATATCTAAGATTGCAGTGTCCTGTAAAGACTCCCGTCAAGGTCCTTAAATACTTCTTATCAAGGGTAAGTAGTCTTTCCGATTGAACACTGGGTGGATTTATAAATCTTTTAGCCTGCCGTTGACCTGGACTTTTGTCCCAGGGTTCGGCAATTTGTGATTTTCTCCACTCCCGCATTTTTTCTTTTATGTGTCCCACTGGAACACCACTGAAAGGTTCCGGACCGATGAAAGCACGACGGGCCCCTGGATTGGCTAGGCAATCGGCCCTTTCATTCCCCACGTGTCTTCGTGTCCCGGAATCCAGCATAGAGTTAGTTTGTTGCATCTGCCTAATTCGTTTAGCCCTTCGATGCACTCCAAGACTAGTTTAGACGTCACGTTGTAGGCCATTATTGCCTTTAGTACAGCCTGACTGTCGGATAGTATATAAATGAGTGCCCTTTTTGTCTTTCTTCTGAGACATTCAGTCACGCATATATAGATAGCGAAGACCTCCGCTTGGAAAATGGATGGGAATTTTCCCATGGGTAAGGTAGTTGAAAATTGGGACCAAATATACCCGCGCCCGTGTCCCCAAGTGGCTGTTCCATGTGAGTGATTTATCCAGGGTGACCCCAACACAACTGACCTCGTCCGAGAACCATATTGTCAAGCCGTTCAGACTTGGTTCCACAAGGTTGAGTTTTCTTCGTTTAGTTAAGGGTATCAGTATGGTTTTTGATGGGTTCATAGATAACTCTTTTCTCTGACACCAATTGAGGGTATAATTCAGAGCCTGTTGCATACGCTCCGATATTGTGCTATCATCGAAGCCGGAGACAGAGATAATAATATCGTCTGAATTAAACATACGGAAATACATATAATAGCTTTAAATCAAAAGAATTTAATTTGTAAAATTTATCCTTATAGAAACATACATTTTTGTGGAATATTTATGGTATTTTTTCTAATAACATACTAAAAATAGGTATTAACATGATTCGATTTTAGTTACATCATTAATAAAAGAATCTAGTCTTCAAACGGTTTCTAAGGAAAATGGAAATATTATTAATCATAACTGAAAGCAAAAGGTTGCTAAAAAGTATTGTAACAATATTAGCTTATTGCAATATCGATATAGATGAAATTATCTTCTAATGTGAATTGAATTTCTGTTAGAATTGTGTACCAACCAAATATCATAGGAATCACTATTTTCCATATATTGTCTTGTTATTTATTTCTGTTATAATTTTTATTAGGAAGTAACTTCTTAAAAAGTAACTCTTACAGTTCAACTTTTATTTTTTTTTTCTTAAGGTGCTATTACACGAAATGTTTTTTACATATGTACTGTCACTTTTTTTATCCACATGAAATTCTTCATGTCTGTCAAAATTGTCTTTTTACATACGATTCATAATTTTTGCTATCACACGTGCGTATGTATTTCCGTATGACATAACCTCTAAATGTAAACAACAGCTGATTTAATTTGTGAATTTACAAAAATTTTTTGTTAAAAAAAAGGTTATGTATTTTTTAATTGTTAATTAATACTAAACAATTTATTTTTCTTTCAATATTAATCTTTAAAATGTACTCTGTTTTTCTTTCGCCACAAGCAGTGTTGTATTTTCACTTGTTTGTCATGCAAAAATAGAACCTGTTCTAATTGAAAAATGTACATGTGACTTTTCTCATGTATTGCACATAAACAATGTTTTATATGTATCACACGATGTGTACAACTTTTGTTGTGGGAAAATTTGACAGTACATG
This sequence comes from Cordilura impudica, assembly GCA_963682025.1. NCBI lineage: Eukaryota > Metazoa > Arthropoda > Insecta > Diptera > Scathophagidae > Cordilura > Cordilura impudica. The sequence goes on along the minus strand of OY821517.1, from coordinate 241,866,034 downwards.
TGTAAAAAACACATCATGTAATAGCACCTTTAGCCATAACTATTTAATTCCAATTAATATTTTTTTCTTTGTTTGGAAACAGTTATAGACAACGAAAAATATATCGATTGAGTTTGAAGTGATTGAGTTTAAAATTATTCATCTCTTATACATAATTATTATCTACATTTCAATAAATATTTTATTCGTCTTTGTATATTAGTTATGGATAAGAAATAAAAAGAAACAGTTAGGCCATAACAGTTATTATTTGCTTTTTCATTCATAAATTTAAAGGAATAAGAGACGAATTTAATATTTAAATATTACAATCATATAAAATATACACAATCAATAACAAATTAAATTATAAAATAAATTATGTATACAGAATTATGTATACAGAATTTATTTTATAATTTAATTTGTTATTGATTGTGTATATTTTATATGATTGTAATATTTAAATATTAAATTCGTCTCTTATTCCTTTAAATTTATGAATGAAAAAGCAAATGATAACTGTTATGGCCTAACTGTTTCTTTTTATTTCTTATCCATAACTAATATACAAAGACGAATAAAATATTTATTGAAATGTAGATAATAATTATGTATAAGAGATGAATAATTTTAAACTCAATCACTTCAAACTCAATCGATATATTTTTCGTTGTCTATAACTGTTTCCAAACAAAGAAAAAAATATTAATTGGAATTAAATAGTTATGGTTAATATTCTTCTTAATAATTTTAGTTTTATATTTATTTTTAGCTAAATGTACTTTGTTTTAACTTCACAAACATTATTGATCTTAATTTTTCATCCGATAAGTTACACCGTTATTTATTTAAATTGTTCAACAACGTTTTTAAATAACTTAAAAAAATATTTGTTACTAAATAATTTTTATTGACAGGAAAAAAAAATATTTCTTAAATGTAAGTGTTAGAAAACAACGAAAAAAATATAAATTGAATTTTAACAGTTATGACCAACAATTTTTTTGATGATGCCAATAACAGTTACTATGCAACTTTTTAAAATATTTCTTAAAAAAGGGCAACTTTTTCGATTCCTATAATTTTGATAGCAGTTATTTAAGCTCCTTAATTTTTATATTACTTATATTCATATTATATACATACATTCATATTAGAATATTAGTAATATTTTTACAATAAATATTTAATAAGTTTTTGTTTATACCTCTTTTTATACCGATAGACTCTGAATCACTTTCTTAGGCAATTTAACGATGCCCGAAGTCCATCTGTCAGAACACGTAAAATTAAAATTATACAAATTGATGAAATTTGGTACATACGCTTTTATCGGCCAAACTCACTTAAATTTGGATTATGTTTATTAGTCTACAGCACTTTACTATTTTTTGTATTAAATGTATCCTTGAATTAACAAATTACTAGCTAAGTAATTCAGATACAAATACTTTTTAATTTGCTTTTTTAAATGTTAATATCTGGATATTTTAGTCAAGATTCATTTGAAACTATTTTTGTATTATCGCATGACTTCCAAGGTCTCTAAATATTGTTATAGGGTCCAAACTTTGGGTATTAGAATCCCGGTGCGTTAAATAAATTATTTCTCTTTGGTGTCCTATGAAGAACTGGCGAACTTCTGGTTTTGCAATTTTTCAGATAGGAGTTAATTCTTTTTTTTAGAAGACACGATCATTGTTCTTTACAACAAGATATTATTATAGAAACTGGTGAAAAAGAAAAGCAATTAAATTAAAATTTAAACCTTATTCGAATTTAAAGTTGAGGTATCGACAATAGTATTAAAATTGTAACCGTACCCAACATTGGTTTTAATAAGACACATATGGAGGGTATCAAAGATTCGGCCCAGTTGAATTTAACACTCATACTTGTTAAATGTTGTTTACGTTGAATAAACTAAACAAATGAGTTTTCCAAATGCAGGCCAAACACTGAGATCAAGTATAAACAAAAATAAATCTAATTTTAGATCGAGAGCATCATTTTGGAAATGTACATATGCATGTTAGAGATCAATTCGATGGCTGATGAATATACAGAATTTTATCAGTTCGATTTTTGTCACTAAATGGTAACATCGTGAAAATTAAATATAAATAGGCTAAGGTTTTCTTTGGCATTTGTCTGGAATTTTGTTGTGATTATAATGGCAACTAGATTGTGTCATTTTCAAAAAATTCTATTTTTGTTCTATCTTCTTCAATGCAAAGGACAGATATCATTTTCTAATGTCAGCGGAGAAGGAAAAAAGTCTTACAGCTCCATAAGACCGCCAATACGTTTAGGAGCACCAGTACATGTTATTAGTGGCGAACACATTTCGTTGGAATTTTATGCAGCCATTGGAAAAGGTGATCATGCCAAAAGCGATCTTCAAAATATACTTCATAACTTTCTCGAAAATCTACAAAGAAATCTTTCAACGTCATCAATTCTTAATACAGAGGCCAAGCAAATTGATATCGAAATGAATCGATATCAATTGGGGAAATTACATGATCTTGCTGACTATTTTCAATACTCATCGCAAATGGCTGGAAAGTTTGCCCATAAAGCAGAGCGATTTTTTGAAATGTCTAAGAATGAAAGTCATTCATTATTATTGAAATTGCGACAGGTGCCGTCGGCTCAACGATTTCTTCCAACCGTAGTGAAAATGCGTCTGACAGATTACTTTGCAGAAATGGAATTTTTTCATATTATGTTTTCGGAAATCATCGATGAGGCTCTCGAGTATATTGTTGACACATTACGATCAATTCAAAACACATTCATACGTTACGCCGATATTCAGAGGGAAGTCTTAAGAACATGGAATTTTAAATCGAATGAGTGGTGCTGTAATACCTACATGGATTTCCTACAACAGTGGTCGGCACAAATTTTCAAATGTGTTGCCAGTAGTGATCTCAATGTTGCTTATGATGTTTACGCAACGACCGAAACCACCACAAAATATATTATGCGTCAACTCGAGTTTCGCATTCAACGTCTCTACAGTTGTTTCATTTTTGGTGGCCACGAAATCAGATGCCAGTTTTTACGCAAACCAGATCAGGATTTCGAAAAACTTCTAGCCAAATTGGATGAGTTGCAACAATATTTTGATATAAAAATTAAAAGAGGACGTGTTAGCATCAATCGTTTCCATCGACGTCGTCGCCAAGACAATACGAATTTCTCGATTCTTGCAAATAAATGCATACCGAAAGGTTTTCCAGACATGCAAATGATGAACAGTCTTAAAACATGTTTTCACTTCCCCAATTCAAATCAAGTTTAATGCGTGCATATGTTTATGTTAACTTATCTCGGAATTTCGAATTTTGAAATTCCCATCGCGGAACTTTTTTGTATTTATTTTTTGTTTCAAAATTAAATTTTCTAATAAATATCACTGAAGTAAATTTATTTAACAGTAAACATATTATTATCGATGTGAATAAAAAATAAACATAACATGAAATGTCAAATATTTGATAAATGAGTACTTATTTTTATACTCTATACAACTATGTGGTAATGTTTAATGAGTTGTCTATAACTATCAAAAATATTATACCGATCGACTCAGAATCATTTTCTGAAATTTTTTTTTGATAAAATTGCACAGTTGAGGCAACAAATGATGATCAAGCGAATGTAAATTAGGTACATTTACCCAATTTTTCTACTTTACTTGGACTAATTGAAAAGGATCATACTCTTTTGAATCTTCCACACGAAAGTTATCTTCCGTATTCCAAGTATGTAAAACAAACTTTGAATTCGACGAGCACCGTTCTCTTTTTGTTAGGTATCTGTCTGCTGTGTGCTCTGAGCGTTGCCAATTATTGCAGTAAGTAGATGATTTTTAAGTTTATGGTGGTGGCATAATCTACGAAAATTAGTAATAATGCGACTTTTGTATAGTGAATACTTTTTTCTTGCATTGTTGTTTATTTAAAAGTGTCGACATATTAAACCAATTACTTTGCTCTTCTCGTTAGAATGCCAAAATAGAAAAATATAAACGAGCACTAACTGATGCTGAAATTGCAATTTGTTTCAAACCTATGACGATTCTGAAGCAGATGATAAATTTGAATCGGAATCAGATAATTTAGTTGAGCCTGAAGCAGATGATATTTTTGAGCAAGTCAATGAAGAAACCATTGAAAGTAGGACAAAATACGTTGATGAAGTTTCATTTTAGGGCTATTATTCTGTTTGTTCTGAAGTTGATGAGGACAGCATTCCTCTAAGTTTACTGCTAGAGGCTCGAAAATCAAATATAGGCTTGTTCTCAAAAAAAAAAACATGTGAGTCCGATCACAGGGGAGTTGTGTAAACATCTAGTAACTAAAGATTTTTATATGGCACTTTTTTAAAATCAAACAGAAAGCGTCATCTATGTATCACTTATAACACTCAACTGCAGGGGCTCTGTTAATATAAAAATATTTATTATTATTTATTTTTTCAACCGGTTAATTTTTAATTTTTCGTTTTTTATTTTTCATTTTTCATTTTCGTTTTCCATTTTTTATTTTCCATTTTTCATTTTTAATTTTTACGTTTCTCATTTTTCATTTTATATTTTTCATTTTTTACTCTTCCTTTTTCAATTTTCATTTTTTATTTTTCTTTTGTAATTTAAAATTTTTTTCTCATTTTTAATTTTTTATTTTTAATTTTTTAATTTTCATTTTTTATTATTTATTTTTTATTTTTTATTTTTCAGTTTTTAATTTTTTTTTTAATTTTTTATTTTTCATTTATCATTTTACATTTTTAATTTTTCTTTTTTCATTTTTTATATTTCATTCTTTATTTTTAATTTTTCATATTTTTTTTTCATTTTTTATTTTTAATTTTTAAGTTTTAATTTTTTATTATTCACTTTTCGTTTTTCATTTTTATTTTCAATTTTTAATTTTTAATTTTAAATTTTTAATTAAATTTTTAATTTCTAATTTTTAATTTTAAATTTTTAATTTTAAATTTTTAATTTTTAATTTTTAATTTTTAATTTTTAATTTTTAATTTTTAAGTTTTAATTTTTAATTTTTAATTTTTAATTTTTAATTTTTAATTTTTAATTTTTAATTTTTATTTTTTAACTTTTAATTTCAAGTTTTAATTTCTAATTTTTAATTTTTAATTTTTAATTTTTAATTTTTAATTTTTAATTTTTAATTTTTAATTTTTAATTTTTAATTTTTAATTTTTAATTTTTAATTTTTAATTTTTAATTTTTAATTTTTAATTTTTAATTTTTAATTTTTAATTTTTAATTTTTAATTTTTAATTTTTAATTTTTAATTTTTAATTTTTAATTTTTAATTTTTAATTTTTGATTTTTAATTTTTAATTTTTAATTTTTAATTTTTAATTTTTAATTTTTAATTTTTAATTTTTAATTTTTAATTTTTAATTTTTATTTTTTAATTTTTAATTTTTAATTTTTAATTTTTAATTTTTAATTTTTAATTTTTAATTTTTAATTTTTAATTTTTAATTTTTAATTTTTAATTTTTAATTTTTAATTTTTAATTTCTAATTTTTAATTTTTAATTTTTAATTTTTAATTTTTAATTTTTAATTTTTAATTTTTAATTTTTAATTTTTAATTTTTAATTTTTAATTTTTAATTTTTAATTTTTAATTTTTAATTTTTAATTTTTAATTTTTAATTTTTAATTTTTAATTTTTAATTTTTAATTTTTAATTTTTAATTTTTATTTTTTAATTTTTAATTTTTAATTTTTAAATTAATTTTCAAATTTTAATTTTTAATTTTAAATTTTTAATTTTCAAATTTTAATTTTTAATTTTTGATTTTTATTTTTTAATTTTTTATTTCATTTTTTATTTTTCATTTTTTATTTTCCATTTTTTATTTTTCATTTCTTATTATTCATTTTTAAACAGGTTATTATATATCATAATGTTTTCACCAGTACAATCATAACTCACGCCGATTTTGTCTTACGGCTCACATGTTACGCTGTTTTTGTGATTGCCTTGTGAAACAGAAATTTACCCCCCTGTGCGTATGGATGTTTACACATAAAAAAAAATAAATACTGATATAAATATGTGCCTGCCACCGCTACAACTACAATTACAAATGAAATGGAAATCAGTTCGCACAGAAGATAATCACCAATCAGCAAGTGAATTATTCGATACTGCTTATTATGGATCCGGATACGTTGCCAGGTTTTTTTTTTACAAACACGTCTAAGATTTGATGAGAAATCTCATCACCTACAAAGCATTTCCGACAAAATTATATCGACAATTATAGAGCTGGGGCCAAATCACCGCATTCGTTATCAAAATTTTTCGATTGAAATCATGTTTTTAGTTCCCAAAATAAAATGTTAAGAATAATTTTTCTTTCTCACAGTTGAAGGATTATGGCCTCTGGTTAAGAAGAAATGCGAATCGTGGTAGAGCGTTTGTCCGTCTTCTTCAAATAATAAACCAAAATATGGAATTTCGATTGATTTTACTCGATATCGAATGCGGTGATTTGGGCCCTGGTTGCTATTTGACAGTCGATGAACAACCTTTTACAATAAGATGTAAATCATCATTTCATATGTACATTCCTAACAAACCAGCTTAGTATGGATTAAAAATAACAATGATGGTAATACCATGACATATTTTAGAAAAGGCTCAAATAGTGGAGATTTACTGCTTAGAGAATACTATGTCAAAGCCCTTACTAAAAAAAATCAATGAACTCACAAAAATATTACCATGGATAATTGGTTTACATTAATTCCCCTCTTAAAATTGCTATTTAGGGCCCCATATATTCTTACACTTGTAGGAGCATTGCGTGCATCTCAAAATGAAATCCAAAAAGAATTCACCAACATGAAAGACCGAGAATATCAAACTTCCATGTTCGTCTACGACCAGGAATTGACATTACTTTCATTTAACCCAAATCCTATTGAAATCATACTGTTTATCATCGTATGTTCTCGAAAAACCAATATATGGCCAATGTGAAAATTTTATGGTATTCTGAATATAGCTTCTATAAACAGCTAACTAATTTATTCGCACAATATGTTTTAGAAAAACCACTAAATCGCAGAGAATATATGTAGGTGCTCCACAAGAGCCTGGTAGATACAGGGATGAAAGAAGGTTGAATATACCTACTTTTAAATATTCTACTAGCACAAATATACAAAATATGATGATCGAGGATGAAAATCCTATTAACAGAATTCAATATCTGATACATGTGAAAATCCAATTTGTGGAGAGCACATTTAACATATATCAAATTTTTTTAAATCTTTATTATTAAGAGATTCGGAATGCAATAAAGTTGATTGAAAATAAATATATAGACATCGCCGAATCGACCAACATTATTTACAACGTATATAAAATATGTTTAGTATTCTAGGGTTAAATAGAATCATTTAAAAATATAACATGACTTGAAAAATGCTTACATGAATTACAAGAATGTTAAATTCGGCTCTGCCGAATCTTTGATACCATCCACATGGGTTTTTAGTACCATTAATATCTGAACTTATTACACTATTTTTAACAAATGCAAGCAAAATATTGGAATAAGTAAACAATTTGATAAATTTCAGTTAATATTTGGACATTTTACTGATATAAGGTAAAATTAAACATAAGTTTTAAGGTTTGATTTTGGGTATTCTAACGCCGCACAGTGGCTGAAAATCGTTTTCCATTTTTCAACCGATCAAATTGTTTTAGTAATTTGCTAATGAATAGATATTTAGTTGAACTTGAGTCTGTTTTAATTTCATTACAATTGATTGAGTACTTTTTAAGAAATTCTAGGTCAAAGTTAAACTTTTCATTTTTTATATTTTATTTATTAAAAAATTTCATATTTGGATTTTACTAATAATACAAAGCATTGTTTGTAATAATGGGATTTTTTTTATTTAATGTTTACACTCAAAAAATTTTTACACTTAAAAAACAGTAAAATCAACTGGAAATTTTGCTACTACTATTGAAAAATTAAAAATTTTTTGCTGGCAAATTTGCAAATTTGTTTATACTCAAAGAATATGTACACTTAAAAAAACGTTAGTAATATTATCTAAAAGTGTTGCTATTACTATAGAAAAATTTATCATATTTTGCTGACAAATTTGTTAATTTTAGCAAAATAAATCTGCTAAACATTAGCGCAATAACTCTGATTTTGATATGCAAATAAGGGTTTTTATTATTTGAATCTTTCTTATTTATTAAAACATTTCATACATATGTGGGTAAAAAAAACCTTTAAAAAAACTGCAATAGATTTTAATAGCATTTGTAACAATGGGAGGTTCCGTTTATAATTATTTTTTTTTACTAATACTATGTTTTTTCGTACTTATACTTATTATTCATGAAATTATAATTATTATTCATTTTATTCAAATATTGACTGCAAATATTCCATATTTTGTTCTGTGTTGTTTCTGTTCTTTAGTAGTTTTTTGAATTTTCCAACTAAATCCATTGATTTCAAATACTGGAGATGAACGGATTTGACGTTGCCAATAATATATTAAATTGATCTTCATTTGTGGAATTTCGTGAAATTTTTCTAGTATTGTGCTCTCTATAAAATCTGTAATCCTTATTCCTTTTTCTGCGCCTCTTCTGCATGACAAAGAATTCTGTGAACTGTTGCAGACACATTTCTCCATGGGTACTTGGTTGATATATTTTGGAGTTTCCTTAGTATAATCCCCAATTTTTTTGGAGTCAACTTCTTCATTGCACGCAAGTACTTCTAGGATTATTTTAAATCTGAAAATAAGGTTTAAATCCACTCCTGTTATTTCAGATGCTGTTTCTGGGTTTGAAAATAATCTTCTTGCGGTATTGCCATCATTTGTATTGCCTAAACCTTGTTTTGGCTGATCTATCATCTTGAACATGTTTCTTTTTTGAACTTCTTAACTCCTTGTTGGTTTCGTTGTTTCTTATTGATCCTGAAGAACCGAAATCCAAATCATAACTTATTTTAAGTATGTGTTCCATAAGTCGTATTCTTGCATGTAGTGGTGATAATCCAAATATATATGCATCAGTATTATCTAGTGATTTTGTCGGGAAAAATTTTCAACTTTACATTTTTTCGATGTCGGTGGTGAAGACAATCCTGGCAATCGAAAACGAAGTTAAATTGAAAAGAATTCACGTTGGCCTTGTGTACATTAAATCATTTAATGAATAACCCGTTGGTGTTTTTGCCGATGCGTCGAATACTACTCGCAGTTTTGTTGTGGTACTTTCAGGTTTGAATACACAGGTGATGAGGAATGAAGTAGTTTTGTTTCGATATTGCATCTATATTAATCCTCTGCATGTGTCCTAGTTTTTCACACACTTGCATGAATTGAATGTATTGAGCTCGGACTTCTTCATTATACCCTCCACTCCAGTGTGCAGAGGGTATATATAAGTTTGTCATTCCGTTTGTAATAATTAGAAAAAAAATCTGGACCCCATAAAATATATATATTTGTGATCCTTATAACAAGCGGAGTTGATATAGCGATGTCCGTCTGTCCGTCTGTGGAAATCACGATGACGGCTTCAATCGGGCAACTAGGTTGATCATTGGTATAAAAAATGATTCAGTAACATCCTGAAAAGTTTGCTATTTAAAATCGTCCAAATCGGTTTATCTGGTCCCGAGAATTGAACGATGGAGTAAAAAAAGTCTTGAAAATATATGATTTGACTATGTTGTTCTTGTCACGATAACGTTCTCAATAGGACAGCTAGGGCGCTTGTTGTTAGTGAGAATGATACACCAACATCACGAGAAGGTTTCTGTTTTTTAAATCGTGACAATAGGCTTCATAGGTGCCGAGAAATCACTGAAAAGTTAAAAAAAATATGATGTTTCCTATATTGTTATTCTAAATTTTGTATTTTGTCACAGCTTTACTTGTTGTTTTTATGGTCGTTGTGGTAGTAATATAAAAATTCTCCAATATCAACATTTTATGGTGTAATATTTAAGTTAATTAATTAATAAAAGAAACTATATAAAATCAATATCAATATTCTGCGATTTTTTGTAAAAAGTAAAAGGATATTAAAATGTTTTCAAACTTCTATTTAATTAAAACACACACTTTTTTAATGTGATTGTTTACTTGTTACAATCCAATGAATAATGATTAATGATTCTCTTTATTATGTTTTTATTTCTTTTTATATTAATAATAATATAAAACCAGAATAAACAAAATATACATACATACATACATGTAGGTTTATTTGTTTTCTCTGTGTTATACTCCGAAAGCATAACACAGCAGAAATCACGAAAACAACCAACAACAATTTCGTGGTATGGTGCTAATGTTTATAACTCAAAACATTCGCTGTATCGGCAATTGTATAGTTCAATGCACAGCGTATGGGCATTGAACTTTAATGTAGTTCCGTGTCAGCGAATGTCTTGTAATTGCACATATTTTGGACAACTTTATTTAGTAGTGACTAAATAAAGTTATCGTGCACCTTATGAATGCAATTATGCTACACCTCCCTTTTTAATTTGAATGATCTTGTCATTCATAAAATTAGTTGTCGTGCTTTCTGGATTTCTGTACTTAAGACATTCAGGAGTTAAACATATATAATGATGTGATAATAGAACTAAGTAATTTAATTTAAATCTAGTCTGTAATTATTGACATGTCTGGTTCCTTTTAAAAATTAATATTTTCATTGTTGTGCTTATGAATAATTACATTAGGATTATTAAATTAACATTATTGGGTAAATTTTCAAATTTCTAGTTTATTTGGTTAACATATATTTAAAATAAAATGATTCTAACTACACACAAATGATTAAGTTGTATTATTTATTGTAGTGTATTTTTTTTTAGATTATTTAATTAAAGTATTTAAGATTATTCAACTAATATATATCTAAAATGATTATTTATTGTAATATATTTTAAGATTATTTAGTTAAAGTTTTTAAGATTATTCAACTAATACATATTTAATATGATTATTTATATTTTAAGATTATTTAGTTAAAGTTTTTAAGATTATTCAACTAATATATATTTAATATGATTATTTATATTTTAAGATTATTTAGTTAAAGTTTTTAAGATTATTCAACTAATATATATTTAATATGATGGCTATGCCACCTCCCTTTTTAATTAGAATGATCTTAGCATTCTATTTAATATTTTACATGTATATGATTAATATACATTATTGTTTTAAAAAAAATTAAGTTAAAGTTTTTAAATTTTTCATATTAATATTTTTTGTCAAATTAAAATTATAGTGATTTAGTAATTAATACATATGGTTTTACTAATTTTAATTAATTATGTTGAGACTTTTATTAAAAAATAATTTTATATAAGTTGTAATCAAATTGAGAAAAAAAATTAAAATTAAGAAATTTTTAAAATTTACATTATTGTTATTTGGAGATTTAAAATATTTCATATAAATTTTGTTAAATATCATTATTATTTCTATATTTTTAAGAATCTTGTATATATAAAAAAAATTTTATCGGAATAATTTACCAAATAATACGTGTACATATTATGATTTTATTAATTATTTGGAGATTTTTGAGAAAAAAAAAAACAATTTTCTATTTAGTCAAATTTATTTTGTGAAGAATAACAGATTAAAATTTTTGGGATATTAAGTATTTATTTTTCATGATATGTTTTCAGTCTGTTTTTGTGTACTATTTGTTTTTTATCTTTCTTTGATCTTATTGCTATATTCCCATTGTCCTCTATACTTTCCACAAGATGAGGACCGGTATACTTACTGTCTAATTTATGTCGATTTCTGTTAAGTCCCTGTTGATATCCACGTTAAATCTATTTTCATTACTGTCTTCCAGTTCTCTATTGTAGCCTATATTTTCTATAATTTTCCTTATTGCTGGAAAGCCTATTTTGGGTATATTTGTCAGTTTCTCCTCTGCCTTTCGTAGTTTCTTGTTTTGTTGTTGTCTTTTCCTATATTCTTGTATGGTCAGTTTCTTTGGTCCGACTTTAGTCTGATCCATCTTAAATTTTGTCTAAATGGTTTGCTACCGACGCGTCTCTAAAATAATTTTTTCTTAGTGATTTCTTGTGCAATTGATATAAAATTGTAGCTAATTGTGCTGATGTAATTATTATTAGTATTATCAAGTAAGTGTCCGTGTTGGAAGGTGCTTGTGTCATTTCTATTTCATTCACTACGTTAGCATTAGGTCTGTCAATCTTTGAATGTTGTTTTCCCATTTTCACAATAAGACAAAAGAAAAACTAAAACTACCTCACAAACGAAAAAAAATTCAATAGAAAACTGATAATTGGATTTATAAAAAAAAATCTCCTTTAATTAATAATTTCATATTCAAAATTTATAAACAAAAAAAAAATTATTTTGTACACTGTTTTTCTTCAAAAAAAAAAAAAAAAAATATTGTCAAATAAAATATGAATTGGTTGATTGCAGCACTTGTGGCCGCGATCTTCCGTTTAAAAAAAGTATTATAATATAATAAAACAAAGATTGCAGCGCTTGTGGCCGCGATCTTCCTTTTTTAAAAAAAATATTTTTTAGAGAAAAATTTAGGTTGATTGCAGCGCTTGTGGCCGCGATCTTCCATGTTTACAAATTACTATTTTTTTTAACATTAAAAATAAAATTATAGATACTTATTTATCAGTTGAAAATGATGATTCCATTGGTTGTTGCGGGTGGTTGTGGCTGCTCTTGATTGTGGCTGCTCTTGATGGTTGACCGAACTGTCACCGTTGTTGATAAAACTTGTTCTCCTTTTTTTTTTGGTTGTTGATGTGGACGATGTTGTTGCGGGTGTATTGGCCACACCCGTTTCGTTCTTCTCTGACCAAGGAGTTAAATTAAAAGCTGATGTTCATATAGATTGCTGCTTCATTATATTATTGATTGTTGCCTCAATTATAATCAAATCTTTGAACAAAATAACGCCTTATCGCACTCTGTTTTTTTTTTTTTAATTATTAAAGGCTACAAAATATTTTGCCGTAAAACTTCATGAATGTTCCTTTTTTGTTTTTACCGATTTAGTGATATATTTTTTTTTTTAAATTTTATTTTGTTTTTACCGATTTAGTGATATATATTTTTTAAATTTTATTTTGTCCTTTGGGAATTTCAATTTCCAAATAAATGTTTTAAAATTTTTTTTCACTGGGTTTTGGATTTGGACTTTGTTTTATATATATAAAAAAAAATTTTGTTTCTTTTTTTTTTAGTAGGAGCAAAAGGTCCTTTCTCGAGTCCTGTCACGAACTCCTCCTGGCAGGATCGCCATGTAAAAAGTAAAAGGATATTAAAATGTTTTCAAACTTCTATTTAATTAAAACACACACTTTTTTAATGTGATTGTTTACTTGTTACAATCCAATGAATAATGATTAATGATTCTCTTTATTATGTTTTTATTTCTTTTTATATTAATAATAATATAAAACCAGAATAAACAAAATATACATACATACATACATGTAGGTTTATTTGTTTTCTCTGTGTTATACTCCGAAAGCATAACACAGCAGAAATCACGAAAACAACCAACAACAATTTCGTGGTATGGTGCTAATGTTTATAACTCAAAACATTCGCTGTATCGGCAATTGTATAGTTCAATGCACAGCGTATGGGCATTGAACTTTAATGTAGTTCCGTGTCAGCGAATGTCTTGTAATTGCACATATTTTGGACAACTTTATTTAGTAGTGACTAAATAAAGTTATCGTGCACCTTATGAATGCAATTATGCTACATCTTATAAGATCACAAAATATTACAAATTGATACATACAGACTACTGTTGCAAATATCAAAATACTATAAATAACATTCATATATTCTGCATATGTATTTCGATAATAAGCGCATATTAAAAATAATAAAATATAAATAATTTTATTTATACAAAATATTGCAATTTTTAGGGTTGCAAAAAATAGTATGATTTTAAGGGTTCTACTTTTAGTACATACTTGCATTCAAAAGTAGTATTGAAACCATAAAATTCTACCCTGTTAAAAATTGGTGTTTAAAAAAATTTTTTTTTCTCAGATGATAATAATATAATGTCAATAATATTTAATTATAATACATTTTTCAAATTTATTATTTAATGTTTGGCGCAGGCAAACGCCATTCCCGGACTACCGAGAATTTAATGCACGATTTATTCCGCATTAGGAATAATCGCGGAGCTCAGCTCAATCAAAGTGGAATGATTAAGCCTCACTCTGGGAAACAAGTGTTCATGCTTTCCTTTGCACAAACGCCATTCCCAACTACCAAAAATTGTAGGCACGAGCTATCCACATCAGGAATAGTCGCGGGCTCAACTCAATCAAAGTGCAATGATTAAGCTTCGCCCTGGGAAGCATATATTCATTCATTTCTTAGCACAAACCGAACTTCTTATGGCACATTAAAAATAAACTAATTGAGAAGTACAATTCATCATTACGCTGTATTATAATACTATTTTCTTATTTTACTACTAGCTAGTAAACAAAGTGATCGTATCATTGTAAACGAAATAGAATTGAAATTGTGTGCAGATTTGTTTTACTTAAAAAACTGTTTCTACAGATAGTGAATGAAATCCCAGTAAACAATTTATGCAATAAGTGATCATGTGGAGTCTTTTTTGACTCCTCTGTGCTATTAAAACAGTCATAAATGCGCTCTTTTGCTGATCACAAAATATTCTTTTGTGGATAGGAAATATTACCTTACCCCCGACTCATCTTGAGAACCTTTTTATCCAGTTTTCTGATTAATTTCGACTTATTTTTGAGTCATATTTAATGTCATTTTTCTATAAATCACTTTTTAAGCGTAAGCAAAAATCATTTCTTAATCTTTTTCTAATACCGCATGTGATTAATCAGTTTTGAATCATCAAAAGTGCTCGAAGAAGACACAGTAAGATGATTTTTGTTAAAACAATCTTCGAAATGATTACTGGGATATCGTATATTTTTGTTTACACACACATATACATAATGGCACCAGTTAGCCGAACTCTCTCATGAAACACATAGACGACAGCGGCTACACGACTACAGCCTGTCAAAAATAAAATACACACGTTTATATGAAAACGATTATTTTGACACCAACACAACTACACGACTACATGACCACTTTTGCTGCTGTAGTCAACTTAGGCTAATTTCTGTTTTTGTTGGCTACAAAATAAAAATAGTGTTGACAATATAACAAAATATGTAAAAGATATTAGTGCTATGAAATATTTTATTTTGTTAAAAAAATTAATCGCAAAATGAAATGCTATAATAATTCTATTAATAAGTAAATTTATTTATTTATTTTTACGTTATAATAATGCATTATAAATAAGTAATATATTTAAGACAATTTTATATAGAATCATACATGTTTTTCTATTTTAATAAAGTTAACAAAAAATATAATTGGCACTACTGAAAGAAAAATGATTTTGTATAAAAACAGCTGTTTCTATTGTTTTTATATGTTGCTGTCATTTTCAAAAAAATTAAGTAGTTTACTACACGACTACAATTGTAGCCAGTAGCATTTGTATCCGTGTGTTTGTGTAGCCTCTGTCATCTATTTAGTCTTATGAAAGCTTTTGAACAAAGCAGATATACGTCGCATTGTTTTGTGAAATCTTACATTGTTTTTTAATAGGTACCAGTGATGCCAGGAGATTTTTACAGAAATCTACGCTAATGAAAAAAAAATCCCTTTTTTTCCCTACACCCACTTTTTTCTCTCTACAATTTGCCCTACACTACTTTTTTCAATTTTTCAAAAAAAAAAAATTATTTTGAATTTGTTAATTTTCAATTTCTATCATGCAAAAATAACATAAAAACGAAAAAAATATCATAAAAAATAAGATAAGAATATCATTAGAATTACATAAAAACAGTATAAAAAATCAACAGATATTATAAAAAAAATATTTTTACTATTCTGTATAATTCGTCTTTTATATGGCTAGATGTGCATTTAAAATTTACACAATTAATTAAAATGGCTTGCAAATTGGATCTTATAACGTAAACAGAATTTTGGTTGTTGGTTTTAAAAGATATTTTTTTAAGACATTGGTTATTAGCATGTATACTTAGATCTGATTTATCGCAATTTAATATTTTTTCACAAGCCTTGCATCTGTATTTAAAGTCGTCATCTTTGACCTGTTCTATCCCATTAGCTTCTCGTCGCTCAACTAACTTGAGTAAAACCTTTGTTTTCTGTATTTCTTTGATGTGTTTTCAGCATCGTCGAAAAACGAATCCGACGTTTTTCTAAAATCAATTATGTTTACATTTATAATATTTTAATATTCTTTTTATTTACAAACTTCTTAAGGTGCTATTACGCGAAGTGTTTTTTACATATGTACTGTCACTTTTTTTATCCATATGAAATTCCTCATGTCTGTCAAAATTGTCTTTTACATACGATTCATAACTTTTGCTATCACACGTGCATATGTATTTCCGTATGACATAACCTCTAAGTGTAAACAACAGCTGATTTAATTTGTGAATTTACAAAAATTTATTGTTAAAAAAAAGGTTATATATTTTTTAATTGTTAATACTAAACAATTTATTTTCCTTTCAATATTAATCTTTAAAATTTACTCTGTTTTTCTTTCGCCACAAGCAGTGTTGTATTTTCATGTTTGTCATGCAAAAATAGAACCTGTTCTAATTGAAAAATGTACATGTGACTTTCTTCATGTATTGTACATAAACAATGTTTCATATGTATCACACGATGTGTACAACTTTTGTTGTGGGAAAATTTGACAGTACATATGTAAAAAAAACATCATGTAATAGCACCTTTAATATAATCGAAGAGATCTACAAAGATGGCGTACTTATGTATGTATTAAAAAAAATGCACAAAACAAGTAAAGGTGCTATTACATGATGTGTTTTTTACATATGTCGTCGGTTTTGTGCATTTTTTTTAATACATACATAAGTACGCCATCTTTGTAGATCTCTTCGATTATATTAAAGGTGCTATTACATGATGTGTTTTTTACATACGTACTGTCAAATTTTCCCACAACAAAAGTTGTACACATCGTGTGATACATATGAAATATTGTTTATGTACAATACATGAGGAAAGTCACATGTACATTTTTCAATTAGAGCAGGTTCTATTTCTGCATGACAAACATATGAAAATACAGCACTGCTTGTGGCGAAAGAAAAACAGAGTAAATTTTAAAGATTAATATTGAAAGAAAAATAAATTGTTTAGTATTAATTAACAATTAAAAAAAATATAACCTTTTTTTTAACAATAAATTTTTGTAAATTCACAAATTAAATCAGCTGTTGTTTACATTTAGAGGTTATGTCATACGGAAATACATATGCACGTGTGATAGCAAACATTATGAATCGTATGTAAAAGGCAATTTTGACAGACATGAGGAATTTCATATGGATAAAAAAAAGTGACAGTACATATGTAAAAAACACTTCGTGTAATAGCACCTTAAAGTGCACAAAAGTGGTTTTTACTTGTCATTCTTATTAAAGAAGCCACGTATTTACTATCTCCATATTATAGAGTTATTACCAGATTTAAAAAAGATAGATATTTTTAATTTTAAAGTTTAAAATTGAAACGTATATAATATTAAGTTGTTAAAAAAAAATTTTCAAAAAATCCCTACAATTCGACAAAAGTAAGAAATCTTTTGCATTAAACACATAGACGCAAACCATTTATCGATGCGTTACAAATGGAATGTCATAATAAGATCGAAAAAATAAAACTGATTAACGCTAGTGCTTTTAAAATATAAGACATGGTCAAGTATTCCGAAAAAGATCCGAAATTTAAAAATATATTTTGTTTAATATCTTCTATTGACTTTAAAATTGTTAAACGTAAAAGCTGAAAATTCAGAGTATTTGTTGTAATAAATTACTAAATTGATCAAATTGTTTACATTTTCAAATATTTTATCTAAATTTGTTACAAATAGTGCAAGAAAACCTAGGTGGAGGGTATCAAAGATTCGGCATAGCCGAATTTTACACTCCTACTTGTTTTTTACCAACCTTCGTTCTAAAGCCATGAACCTATTTTAAGCCATTGCGTGTGAGTCTCCTGGTGTTGCTGGATTATCTCGAAACGCTAAATTAACAACAAAACGGCCATGATCGTCGGTACGCACATGTTGAGTAAAATGTGACTCACAATGCTTTCTGATGGCGAAAGAATTTTGTCACTGGGTTCGATTTCATCTAGTTTCCAGAGCTGTTCTATAGCTTCTTCTAATGATGATGTTTCGTCGAATACTGCACATGTTAGAGCAGAAATGGGAGATGAATGTTGTCCGACTGCACCACCCAGAATCCATCCAAGTGAAGTATTCTGAAGTGTTGGAAGGGTGTTTGAAAGTTGTATTGTTCCGGCTTGAGTAAATTTGTAGTAAAACTTCGCTCCGATTTAAATGTATATTTTTTCTTGGCGGTTGAAATTGGGATCTGCTAAATATATGTGGAATTTCCCATGTCGATATATCAATATGTTGATTCGGCTCAGATGGAATGATGTTTGGGGGTACATATGCTTCCAAGTTTGTGGAGAAGCTGTGATCTCTGGACTTCGTTTCTACATTAATGCGATAGTTCGCCCTTTTTTGAACGTTGCCAACACCGCACAGAGCCGTGTTTTCATATAAACGGTGGCCAAAAATAGAAGGAGTTTTCATAAAAGAATGAAAATTAGTACACATTGCTTTTATAAGTAGGAAAGAAAAAAACGAAGTTTAGAGAAAATCGGCCCAAGGACACGCCCACTCCCATATATCCTGAAATGAAAAAACTTTATATTTTCCAAAGTTGTTTCTGGAATTGAATAAAACTTAGCTCGATTGGTCTCTGATATATTCTTGATAAGTTTGTTAAATTTTATGAAATTATCTCAAAGGACACGCCCACCTCCCATACAACCTAAATTTAAAAATTGTAATAATTTGGAAATTAGCAATCCGATAACATTGAAATTTTGCATGTGAATATATTTAGTAATATTGTAACATATTTCCAATTTTCAAGAAAATCGGGCAAGCGCCACGCCCACCTCCCACACAACCTAAATTTAAAAATTGTCATAATTTAGAAATTATCGATCAGATAAGAGCAAAGTTTTACAAAAATTAATTTAGTACGTAAGTCCTTGCCGCTCAGTAAAAAATAAATTTAGAAACATAAATTTTATTTATTTAACATAACATATTTAACATGCATACATAAAATATATGTAAGTATTACAGGCAACAAAGTATATTAACAATTATCACTGTAATCGCTTTCAGATTCTACCAATGATTCATTCACTGTTTTTATACTAAATACCCTTTCAGATCATTTAAATCACTTTTTCTAAAAAGTATTTTCTGACTACGCATCGAAATTGATGGCTCTGACTGCAGAATAAGATAATTTATGGGGTCTCTCATGGAGGCAATCCTACTTATTTTTCTCGTATGTCTTAATCTTGCATTTCTTATAATTTTATGACTTGATTCTATTGCTTCTTCTGATAACATTCCAATGGGAATTGTAGAATATTTAATAAAATCTATACCATGAACTAAAATTTTGTGCACAGTTGAAGGCATACAGTACCAAGAATATAATTCGAAATATAAAAGTGCAGTATCTTTTAAAAGCTTTTCAAAACTTGATATATTAACACAAAGTGTTCTTAAAATAATGGAAAAAATTTTTATTAACCTTACATCAACATTAGTAATCTGAGCTGAAAGTTCCACATTAGAAAAAAGCGCCTTGCAGTATTGCCATCATTTGTTGTGCCATACCCCGTCTTAACCTTATCAACTATAAAACGCATTTCAGACTTAAATTTTGCTTGAATATTTCTCTTTTGCTCAGCAACCTGATCTTTATTTTCTTTTCATACCAACTTCCATTTATTTATATGATGTTTGTAAGAAATATGCAAAATGCATTCAAAACATTTGATCCATGCATGTAATGTCGACAATCCATACTGATAGTACTGCTCATTCACAGACCTTTCGAAAATCGATAAGCTGTTCATTTCAGATGGCTTAGCTCGACATAAAGCACAAGTTGAACTTCTACTGTTTCCACTTAATACATTTAAAACTGCACCATCTATCATCGTCAATTGCATTTTATAATGAACATTAAGATTTTTGTTTTTTGAAATGAAATTATATGTATCTAGACCTTAAATTTCTGAATTTATGCTATCCCTTTCTGAATGTATTACATTTGGATTCTCCTCCAAGACGAATGTTTATCATTTTCCCAAACTACTTGATCATCTGCCCAATCCAACAAGCGTAAAGGAACGAAAGAAGTAACAAACATAAATTCATCAATACCTTCCTCATTTTCAAATTTTTGTTTGTATGCACTATGCCCACTACTGCCGTCAAATCCCCACTTGCATTCCAGAACTATATCATTTTCGGTATCAATATCATTAACATCTAAAATGCATCTTACAGTTTTGTCTAAAATCTTTTGTAAGGGGACCTCTGCAGAAGTTTCTGTTACTTGTATGTCATCAGGCAAAATCTTTTTTTTAGCATCTGCAATCATATACTGTGACGGAAAGCAATTTTCGTGAACAGAATTTACTACTTTTCTCATCATATTGTACTGCCTCATAGATAAATCCATATCAATGTATAATGCTAGAGCACTTTCAACACAAATTTTCTTAGCAGTATTTGAACCTGTTACCCTTTCTGCGGCTTTTTTAAGAGCTTCAGATGAAGTAGAAGTGACAAGTTCTTCCACTCGCCTCCTTTTTGTTCTCATTGAACCCTCCTCATAAGAAACATTCGGTCGGCCTATACCACTTGTATTTGCTTCCTAATATAGTATAACACTATTTAGTTTTATTGCAAAACCAAAACTTTATACGGAAACTTATATTACAAATGAATTCACCAAATAAATCGCTATCTAGCCAGTCACTCAACTCAGTTTCAAATCTATCTCTCATGCGATGATATTTAGCCCTTGTTAGAAAATTTTAAAAGAGTAAGCCTTATTTTCTGTTGTTCCCTTTCTAATAATACTCGTTCAAAATGATTTTCTACAAAATCTTTACCATGACGCATAACATCGCAGGGTCTGTTTTCCTTTATCTCTAGCCACAGTTGAAAAATAGTACGAATCCGCAACGAGGTCGACACTAAAAAACAATCACTAAAAGAATTCGGGCAATATCGGGCAGCTGAACTTTAAATATATTAAAATACATACTTGTAGCTACAAAATACAAAAAAAACAGGAAAAGTGTTATTTCTACTTTCTTTTAAATTCTCTACGAAAGTTCACGGTTGCTGAAAAGTCTTGACAATGCCTCACTACTATCTTTTTTCTAACGGTATCTGACATATGATCAATATTTGTAAACAAAAACAGTGTTGGAATTATAACTAGAAACATCACTTACAACCCTGTTACAAATTTTGGTAGCCGTTACATTCCAATACTTAAATTCTTAGTATTATAAATGGACATGAAATTTGGGATTTCCCCCATAAATTTCGTATGCTGAACACAAACCTTGACTTTGAACCACTATAACTTTAAAATTTGTAAACATTTTAAGAAGATATTTTAGATATCATATAACCAGAGTGTTAAAAAAAATATAAAAAAAAACGTTCAAATTCTAACATTGACTTTAACCATTTTTGGCCAGCCTCGTGACACAGTGCACCGTCTATGCGGAGAGAAGCTTTCTTCGGGAAAGCAGACAATTTTTGGCAAAGTCGGTTGGACACAAGATTCACTTGAGAACCAGAATCTAATACAGCTCTAAACTCATTTGAATCACCATTTTGGGCAGTAATAACTACTCGGCCGCATATGTAGCTGAAGATGCAACTGCGACATTGTTGGATGATGATGCGCTCCTTTGATTATTTGAATCAGTAGTTGAATTGATTCGAGATGACTGGTTTGATGATTTTAAGTTTTTGTTTATATTGTGGTGCTTTTTTTCTAAGTGTACCAGCGTATTGTGTTTTTTTTTTTTTTGTACAATTTCTACAAATTCCTGCAGTTCAAGTCCGTGACGTGTGATTATTTGTGAAACAATTGACGCAAAGCCCCTTTTTTTGAATCCACTGGAGCCGTTCTGGTTCTGATAATTGTAGGAATCTGTTGCAGTGGTATAGTTTATGAGTTCCATTTTTGCAAAAACTACATATAATGTGGGTTTCACTTGTCGCTGCAACTGACATAACAGCTTTATTTGTTGGTCTTTCCTTCTGACCGATTATTTCCATCAATTGGAATTAAAGTTCCAGAAATGATAAAAATTCAGCTTTATTGGCACATCCCTTGGGTTAGTTAACGATTGCATGTACCTGATGTATGTATTTCTATCAAGTTTTTTCATTAATAATTGTATAAAAATTGCGTCCCGAGATGTTGTTGCAATTCCTAAATTATTTAACGCCAGCAAACATTCCTTAGTGGTGTCATGAAGTGCGAACCAATAGCTTAACAAGAATACTAAATTATTATATAATCAAGATAAAATAAATAAATATATTATATACTAGCTGTTTTTACCCGGTCTTGCCCGGGATAAAAAGGCCTTTGACTTGAAAAATGGTTCACTATGCTTACCAGGCACTGAGTACTTAGTCCCCAATTAACAAATTCCCCAATAAAATGAACTTTCTCCCCAAAAATTTGTATGGGCAGTAAATTCATTTTTTATTTTAATTAAATTTTTTTTGATTTTTTAATTTAGAAGTTTTTTATAAGATGCTGAATTACTTCATTCAATAAGTGATCATCATTGAGCAGAGACGTCAAATTCAAGTTTCAGAAATGAAATACTAATGCGACGTTTAATATTGTGTCGCAAGGTTTCTTTAAACAATTGCTTATAGTATATGTGTGGCCTATTTTGATCAACAGGTAATTATTTCACATACGTAGATAAAATTTATCATACGACATTTCACTAAGCTGTGTTCCGCGAGCGAGTCGCGTCAGCTTCCGCGCGTTTGGCAGCCACACCCGTGCTGCTGCGCAGTTGTTGTCAACTTATTTTAATCGCCAGATCATTCAGATCATTGCGA
This sequence comes from Cordilura impudica, assembly GCA_963682025.1. NCBI lineage: Eukaryota > Metazoa > Arthropoda > Insecta > Diptera > Scathophagidae > Cordilura > Cordilura impudica. Next base: position 241,842,805 of record OY821517.1, on the reverse strand, counting down.
TATTTTAGCTGAGCTGTGTTCCGCGAGCGTGTCGCGTCCGTATCCGTCGCGTTCGCGTCCGTGCGCATCGCGCCGCTTCCTCGCAGCTACTACCCGTGCTGCCGCTTAGTTCTCGTTAACTTATTTTAATTCCTAAAACATATTTTTTAGAGCATTGCGATATTTTAGCTGAGCTGTGTTCCGCGAGCGCGTCGCGTCCACATCCGTCGCGTCCGCGCGCCTCGCGCCGCTTCCTCGCAGCTACTACCCGTGCTGCCGCTTAGTTCTCGTTAACTTATTTTAATTCCTAAAACATATTTTTTAGAGCATTGCGATATTTTAGCTGAGTTGTGTTCCGCGAGCGCGTCGCGTCCACATCCGTCGCGTCCGCGCGCCTCGCGCCGCTTCCTCGCAGCTACTACCCGTGCTGCCGCTTAGTACTCGTTAACTTATTTTAATTCCAAAAACATATTTTTTAGTGCATTGCGATATTTGAGCTGAGCTGTGTTCCGAGAGCGCGTCGCGTCCGCATCCGTCGCGTTCGCGCGCCGCGCGCCGGTTCCGCGCGTTTGGCAGCCACACTTCTGCTGCCGCGGAGCTGTTGCCAACTTATTTTAATTGTCAAAATATATTTTTCAGATCATTCCGATATTCTAGCTAAGCTGTATTCCCCGTGCGCATTGATTCCGGGCAACGAAATGATGCTATTGAAAAGAATACTCATTTTAAATGCATTTATTGTAGGATATATATTGAGAGCAGTATGCAAATGTTCACTAAAATAAATATTTAACAGAATTCATTAAATAAAAATATTTAAAAATTTAAGAATGAATTTGTAAGTTCATTTTTTATTTCGATTCAAAAAAAATGGGGAATTTGTTCATTTATTTTGGGTATCTTTTTTAAAGTTTGGGGAATTTGTTCACCATATAGTTATTCCCGGGTAAACCAAATTTCAGAGAAATCCGTTGAAAAGTACAAATTTGTATAGGGAAGAAATATACCACACAACCAAATGTGAATTTTATATGAAAATTGGGCGTACAATTATGCGTGGTCGGTAAAAATCATATGGCGACCTTCCCTGAAATATATACTAAACTTCGGAGAAAGCCATTGAAAAATAAATGTTTGTATAGCAATCAAATAAAGAAACAAATAAAAGCAAAAAAATTATTTTTATATACATATAAGTGGGCGCAAAGTAGGCGTGGCCTCTAAGAAGCATATGGTGACTTTCCCTGTAGTATAGAGATCGTGTGACCATATTTTAGATATCCCTTGAAAAATAAAAATTTCTATAGTGAACAAAAAAACAGAAAATTAATTTTGTATAAAAAGTGGACGTAGAAGTAGGCGTGTCCTGCAAGAATCATATGGCGACCTTAGCTGGAGTACAGGGATCGTGTGTACCGAATTTCAGATAAATCCGTTGATAAATAAAGATTTGTATAGCGAACAAATATACCAAAAAGCAGAAAATGAATTGCATACAAAAAGTGGGCGTAAAAGTAGGCGTGGTCGATAAAAAAGTATATGATGACCTTAGCTGGAGTGCAAGGATCGTGTGTAGCGAATTTCAGAGAAATCTGTTAACAAACAAAAATTTGTATAGCAAACAAATATGCCAAAAAACAGAAAACGAATTGTATACAAAAAGTGGGCGTAACGGTAGGCGTAACCGGTGCGAGGAATATGGCGACCTTCCACGGAGCAGAGAGATCGTGTGTACCAAATTTCAGAGAATTCCGTTGAAAAATAAAAATTTGTATGCAAACAAATATACCAAAAAACAGAAAATGAATTGTATACAAAAAGTGGGCGCGGAAGTAGGCGTGGCCGGTAAGAATCATATGGCGACCTTAGCTGGAGTACAGGGATCGTGTGTACCGAATTTCAGAGAAATCCGTTGAAAAATAAAAATTTGTATAGCGAACAAATATACCAAAAAGCAGAAAATGAATTGCATATAAAAAGTGGGCGTAAAAGTAGGCGTGGTCGATAAAAAGTATATGATGACATTAGCTGGAGTGCAGGGATCGTGTGTACCGAATTTCAGAGAAATCTGTTAACAAATAAAAATTTATATAGTGAACAAATATGAATAAAACAGAAAATGAATTTTACATAAAAAGTGGGCGTAAAAGTAGGCGTGGCCGGTAAAAAGTATATGGCGACCTTTCTTGGGGTATAGAGATCGTGTGTACAAAATTTCAGGAAAATCCGTTGAAAAATATAAATTTGTATAGCGGTCAAACAAACAAACAAACAAACAAACAAACAAACAGAAAATGAATTTTATATATATAGATGTTTACTTTTTCAATAGCCGCGAGAAAAAGACATGTTTTTGCTCGATCGGGTTAATAAGTAAAACAAACATATATATATATATATATATATATATAAGTGACAAAAAATAAAATTGAAAATAAAAAAAAAGTGATTAAACCACTGCGCTTGGAGGCTTAACATTATAATTATATTCATCTATAATTATATACATACACACATACATATGTGTGAATACTACCAACCAAATTAAATATCAATATAGTTAAAAACAAGTAAGAGTGTTAAATTCGGCTGTGCCGAATCTTTGATACCCTCCACCTCGGTTTGAGTATTGATAATAAATGTAAACAAAATATTGGAAAAATATGCATGCGTTTTCGCGTTTCCGGTTATATGACATAACTTCTCGTGTAATTTAGTTTTTGCTAATTAAATAGCTCGCCCTAACCTCAATTGCAAAGGAAATGGTTGTGTAGGGTGGCTATATGCATTAAATCGTGCTAATTGGAGATGGCTGTATAGTTTCTTTTAATTGGCAAAATATTTCTTCATTGTGGCTATATAGGTCGGATGGAGTAACAAAATAATAACCAAAAAAGAAAGCTCTCTCAACTTTTTATTAATATATTGCCATATTTTGAAAATATAGAGAGTAAATTTATAATAATAAATAATCAAATTACGGATGCCAAACCCAAAAAACCAAAAGTCCCAAACATTTTAAATAAAATAATTTGTTATCTTTATTTTCTGAAAAACTTCAAATTTTCATCCAAAAAAAATTGTGAAAATTTATATATAAATAACATTCTCATCAAATTGCGTTTATTTATGTAACAATTTTTATGTTAGCAATTCTTATGCTGAGTACACACGATGGAACATCAACAGGAACATCGTCATGTTCCACTTAATGTTCCATCGTGTGTAGCAATGTTTCCTGTCAAAATCAATGTTTCAATTTTGATTCCTCAAATATCAAATTATTTTGATATTTTATGTTTCCAAACTCAATGTTCCATCGTCTGTATCGATGTTTACTGTGTTTGCTCTCTTATTTCATTGAGAGCAGTCGTTCTGTAATGTTGTTTTGTATATCGGAGTAAAGAAAATAAAAGAGAGACGAAATTTACGAAAATTTAACATAATGCAAATTTGAAGAATTTTATAAATAATAATGAATAGTGATAATGAAAATATGAGCAATTTTACAGATTAATATAAAAAGTTATAAATTAATACATATATTTTATAAATTTTTAAAAATTTTAATGACGAATATAAAATTTATTTTCTTCCGCGTATATTTGTTTAGTATATTCAATAAACACAAAGAACTGATGTTTTGTTTTTGGTTCCATCGTCTGTATTAAAAAATGGAAACATGTTTTTTTCGCATGTTTCTCTTAATGATCCATCGTGTGTACGCAGCCTTAAATATCATTTGAGGTTTTCTAAAATTCATTGAATTTAAATTAATGTTTTCTGTAGTGCGATTCTGTAAATTTCAACGATCCGACAATCACAAAATATATCGACAGCTATTGTTGTTTGCACTAAGGATTACGTGATTCACTAAGTACATACATCTTAACTACAGTCGACAAATCTATTTTTCTATTTATTTAAATTGTAAACGAGTGGCATCTCTGTCAAAATAAGCGAAAAACACAGAGAATAGAAAAAAAACAAATTACTTCGTGTTTGACAGGATGATTTTATGTTTATGTTTAATATCTTTATTTTTTTACTAATATTTCTGTGTATTTATTTGAAAATGAAATAATGAATTGAATATGCTATTTAATTTTTTTTATTTATATAAAAAAGTTTTTTAATTAAAGCAAAATATTTTCACTATTTTATGATTTTTATTTATGTATGACGACATTTCAACCTAAAAATTTAAGTTTTTATCGATTGAATAAACAACACAAACATGGTTGTCGTTTAGATAACAACAACAGCTGACTTTAAGAATAGCGAATATCGTTTAAAAATTTTACTGATAATTTTGCAATTTTCTTTTCTTAACGATTCGACTATCGTTAAAAGAAGTTACTGAATCGCGGTACTGAAAAGTTATTAATTTCTCCTGAATGGCAATATTTTTTTTAAATGTAAACATTTTTAAATGTAAACATATTTGGTGTTTTTTTTTTTTGGAATTTCAATTTATGTTTAACGAATAAAATTTATATATTAAAGATGCAATTGATGTCTTCTAAATTTAAAATTATTATTTCCGACGTTTTGATATGATTTTCTGAAATGCAATTAATATTTTCTAATTTATAATTGGAAATTTTAATTCCAGTTGTTAGAATTGATATTTTCTTAAATTTGAATGGAAAATTTAAAAAGTGCAATTTTGTATTTATGTGAATAATAATGCTTTAGTAATTATAAACAATTTTTTAAAAATTAGATGTAATCGCAATCAGATATTTTGTAGGTAAAGCAGAATAATAGTTCCATATAACTATGTAGAACTGTTTTGAAACCAAAAAACTCATTGATGAACTCGGTAACTCTATTTTGTAAAGACAACAAAAAGTTAATATGCCAAACTTATGTTCATATTTGTAAAAGAATAATGAAAAATGTATGAAATAAAAGACCAGCCCGTGTATACTCTTAACATTGTTCTGTATGATACATATCTAGTTGAAAATATTGACATTCATGTTAAAATAGAAATAACTATTGCAAAGCTAATTAGAACAAAAATTATGGCGCCATCTACTGCGTCTTAGTCACGCTGAGCAAAATGAAGTGACACTCTGTTAATGCAAAAGAAATGTATTTTCCCCACAACAAAATATTGCTGAATTTTATGTAAATAAAATAATATACCGATTTATTTCTAACATGCAGTTACTATGGATATACATACATATATATAATATATGTATATTATTTGTATTATTTAATATGTGTATGTATGTAAATGTAAATATTACACACAAATATTAAATAAAATATTAAAAAAATTAATACATACATTTTTTTTTGCTAAATTTACATTGTTTTTTTTTATTAACAACTAGCATTATTTTATTATTTTAGCATTATTTGCTTTAGATGTTGGTGAATTTTTACTCCCTTTATATTAACTCGTAGTGTCTGCTTGTCGAACAAATTTTGGATGGATTTTAACCACTTTCCCGTGAACCAATCGATCTGAAATTTTGCAGGCAGGTTCGTGGTAATGACAGAAATGATCTAACAAATTTTTTAGTGATGCCAAAACAATGAAAACTTTTAAATTTTTCTACCAGAGTTGATAAAAAAATATACAAAGGGCTTGTTTTTATTATATTATTACCACAACGACCACAAAAATAACAAGTCCAGCTATGACAACAATGCAACATTTAGAATAACAACAAGAACAATATAGAAACATCATGTTTTTCATTTTTTTTACTTTTTTAGAGATATCCCCGGACCTGTTCCACCGATTTAATTGATTTTTGCAATAGAAATCTTCCCATGAATTTGGTGAATCATTCTCACTAAAAATGATCACCCTAGCTATCCTATTGAGGGCGTGATCGTGACAAGAACAACATAGAAAATTATATTTTTTCAAGACTTTTTTTAGTTCTTCATTCAAATCTCGGGCCCTAATCGACCGATTTGGACAATTTTAAATAGCAAACTTCCCAGGATGTCAATGAATCATTTTTTATGTCAATGAGCACCCTAGCTGCCCGATTGATGCCGTCATCGTGATTTCCACAGACGGACAGACGGACATCGCTATATCAACTCCGGTTGTTATAAGGATCACAAATATATCTATTTTATGGGGTCCAACATTTTTTTTCTAATTATTACAAACGGAATGACAAACTTATATATACTCTCCGCACACTGGAGTGGAGGGTATAAAAAAACTGAAAAAAACAACTAACAAATAAACTTTTTCCTTTTTTGCTTGTGGTAAATAAACGGTAAATGAGTTTCTCCAACCCGTCGACTAGTGAGTGAAGCATAAACCGTAATAATGCATATCGCACCTGTACCTCTAAAGTGAGGCAACTCAAAATTTTTCAATTTTCACTTTATGCAAGAAAACGATACACAGTGGTCATACCTATCCACTGTAAAAATCTTACATCGATTTTTCTAGTCTTTCGCAAAAAAAAAATTAACCCTTTTTGTGTTATAAGAGTAGCTTCTTTAGAATCCACTTAAAAGACATATTTTGAGTTGCACCCAAAAAACTTGTTATTTTTGATGATCACAGAAAAAATCGTAAAAACAACTACTGTTATGTACTTATTATTCGCAATTCTTTACAATGAAACAACTGTTTTTAAATTTTATAGTAAATATTAAAATAAAAGGTTTTTTATGTTACTTCTTTTGGGCTATGATGGTCAGCTTATAAGTTTTAAATAAAATAAATTAAAACAAAATTTATTTCATCTCCACTCTACGTTTCGTTGGCGGTTTTTCAACTTCATCAGGAGTGTATAAAATTTTTTTATTATTAATTTCTGGCGACAAAAAATTAAAAATAAAACAATATATCAACATAATGTTATATTAGTCACAATAGGTTAACTTACGATTAATCCAAACTTACATTGTCAGGTTATTATTATTTAATAAATTTAAAGACAAAAAACTGGACATCACTACACAATTTTAATAAAATTAAATAAATTAATAAAAATAAATAATCAAAATAAATATAAAACTTAACGACTAATATCACAGAACTAATATTTAAGTAATTGCAATTGAATATTGCTGCTTAGTGTTATCTTTGTCTTCTTTGTTGTTTAATGTTTTGTGTATTTTTTGTTGTATTCTTAAACTTTCCAATGTGTATCTTTTGTTTTCATTTCTCTCTTTATCTAAAATCTTAACTCCTTTTAAATCGACGTTATGTCCGCTCTCTTTTGCATGTTGAGATAATGCTGTCGATTCCTTGTGTTTTTTTTATGTCTGCTTGATGTTCCGCAATTCTTACTCCTAACATTCTTTTTGTTGTTCCTATGTAGACTTTATTACACACCTCCCTTTCATTACCATCGCATTTTATCTCGTAAACTACGTTGTCAATTTTTAATATATCTGGTTTTGTTTTTTTGTGTGTAAAAAGGGATCTAAGTGTTTCATTTGATCTGTGTGCTATTGTTACACTCTTGTCATTTATTATTCTATTGAGATTTTTGCTCTCCGTTAATTTTGGTATGTATGGTACACTGTAAAAATTAGTTTCTATTGGTTTTTGTTTCTTATTTTGCTGCTTTTTGTTGAATATATTGTTGAAAAGATTTTTAATAATGTATATTGGATAATTATTTTTTAATAAAATTTCCTTTATTTTATTGATATTGTTACCTTTATATCGTTGATCGCTAATTTGTATTACTTTTTGGATTAAATTGTTTGCTGTATTAAGTTTTATTTTCCATGGTTGTGTCGAGTGGTAATTTATCATTCGTCCTGATGCTGTCGCCTTCGTGTACCAATTAGTAATTGTCCTTAATTATTTTTATATCCAAGTAAGGAATTTCATTGTTGTTTTCTCGTTCTATTGTAAATTTGAGTTTATTATGATATGAGTTCAATGTATTCATTATCGTTGCTTCGTCCTTCTTATTGATTACAGCGAAAAGATCATCGACATATTTAGATATGAACAGAATTTTTACATTTTTTGTTTTTAATTCAGATATAACTTCGTCCAAGAGATTGTCTAGTATTATATCTGCAATAGTAGGGGATAAAGGGTTACCCATTGGCATACCATATGTTTGATGGAAAAACTTTTTGTCGTAAGTAAAATAGTTGTTATCGACTAAGCAAAACTGAAGTATTTTTAAAAATTGTTGTTTTGATATTGTGGTAACGTCTTTTAGTATTTCCCACTTATGAAGAATATTTTTTATGGCTAGATGTGTCGATATGTTGGTAAATAGTGATACTACGTCAAATGATACAATAATGTCGTCTTTATCCAGGATAAGGTCTTTTATTCTATCTTTTAATTCCATAGAATTTTTTATATTGTATGTCGGAGATATCAAATGCTTTAGTATTGAGCCAACGTATTTTGCTAATTCATAGCAAGGAACTTTATAAGATGATGAGATTGGTCTAAGGGGTATATTCTCTTTATGAATTTTAGGAAGACCATATAATTCTGGTGCTGCTGCTGCATGGGTTGTCATTTTTATTTTCTGAAACTTTGTGATATGGTTGTTTTTAAACAGATCCGGAATTATGTTATTATTTGTTCTTTGTAACTTGGTCGTTGGGTCTTCTCGAATACTCTTGTACGTAGTTTTGTCATCTAACAATTTATACATTTTTGTTTTTTATTCATCTTTGTAAATAACTACTGTCTTATTTCCTTTATCAGGCGATGTTATCAATATTTTATCCTCATTCTCTTTAATAAAGCGTTTTGTGTCCACATATATTCTTAAAATGTATTTTTCCATTTTGTTATTCGTCATTTTTCGTTTGTAGTTTGATATTCGGTTCGCGATTTGAGATCTCAATATTTCCTTATCCGTTTCATTTTTAATTGTCTGGACCCATTGTTCCATGTCCGCTATTAATGGAAATGGTAAGAAGTTTTTGTTACTTACTGGTAGTGCAAACTTGTTTCCTAAAGACAGAAGCCATTTGCTCCCAATTTCAAAATCTATCGCAGTGTAGTTCACAAACCAGTCATCATTATATCGGAAAATAAAATTTTTAAACTTTTGTATTCTTAATTTTTTTAGTTTGGAATTATGTATGTGCTGTACTTTATTCTTGATATTATTAAATCTATTCCACTGATCTGTCTTAAATCTTGAAAGTTCCAGTTCGTTCAGTGTATTGTTGATTTTTCTTTCTATGTGTCTGATCTCATTGTGTATTAATTTTGTGGTAATGTGTGTTTCCCTAATTTCAACATTTAGAATTTTTGTATGTAAATTGATTTCTATTCTCTTTATTTCATTTATTGCTGTTGTTGTTTTGAATAGATGTTTCAGTTTATGAGTACTGTTGCTTACGTGTATGGGTGTGATGCCGTATATTCTGCATTTTTGCAAATATGTTGCTCTCTCCGTGGATTTAGCTAGGCTTTCTATCTCCCTACAATATTGTTTTAACAAACTGCTTGTTTCTATGTTGTATTTGTTCTGCATATGTAGAAAAAAGTTCTTCATGTTGTTATTTTTCTTTGCGTCAGAATTTTAGTTTGTTATTTCTTTTATATTTCGACAGGCCCTTCGATTGTTTGTTATTAAATTGTTTTATGACCAGTTATCTTGAGTTTATGTTACTTCTTTTGGGCTATGATGGTCAGCTTAGAAGTTTTAAATAAAATAAATTAAAACAAAATTTATTTCATCTCCACTCTACGTTTCGTTGACGGTTTTTCAACTTCATCAGGAGTGTATAAAAATTTTTTTATCATTAATTTCTGGCAACAAAAAATTAAAAATAAAACAATATATCAACATAATGTTATATTAGTCACAATAGGTTAACTTACGATTAATCCAAACTTACATTGTCAGGTTATTATTATTTAATAAATTTAAAGATAAAAAACTGGACATCACGACACAATTTTAATAAAATTAAATAAATTAATAAAAATAAATAATCAAAATAAATATAAAAAAATCACAGTTTTAAACTTAACGACTAATATCACAGAACTAATATATAAGTAATTGCAATTGAATATTGCAGCTTAGTGTTATCTTTGTCTTCTTTGTTGTTTAATGTTTTGTGTATTTTTTGTTGTATTCTTAAACTTTCCAATGTGTATCTTTTGTTTTCATTTCTCTCTTTATCTAAAATCTTAACTCCTTTTAAATCGACGTTATGTCCGCTCTCTTTTGCATGTTGAGATAATGCTATCGATTCCTTGTGTTTTTTTATGTCTGCTTGATGTTCCGCAATTCTTACTCCTAACATTCTTTTTGTTGTTCCTATGTAGACTTTATTACACACCTCCCTTTCATTACCATCACATTTTATCTCGTAAACTAGGTTATCAATTTTTAATATATCTGGTTTTGTTTTTTTGTGTGTAAAAAGGGATCTAAGTGTTTCATTTGATCTGTGTGCTATTGTTACACTCTTGTCATTTATTATTCTATTGAGATTTTTGCTCTCCGTTAATTTTGGTATGTATGGTACACTGTAAAAATTAGTTTCTATTGGTTTTTGTCTCTTATTTTGCTGCTTTTTTTGAATATATTGTTGAAAAGATTTTTAATAATGTATATTGGATAATTATTTTTTAATAAAATTTCCTTTATTTTATTGATATTGTTACCTTTATATCGTTGATCGCTAATTTGTTTTTTGCCTCTACTGAAAATTTGTAAATTTTGAGTTGACTAACTTTAGAGGTACAGGTGCGATATATTGTAATAAATGATCAAGACAATCTACATGAGCCCATAGTCAACAAGCTTGACTTAACAGCTAAGACCTCTGGGAGAGCGAGTTCAGGTTCCCCCAATATATGCATTGAGCAAACAGAGCCAACGTCAGCAGATATAGCTAATAAAGAAGAACCAGTAAAAACAACAACAACAGTGACAAATATAAGTACTGCAAATAATCGCACTAATATGAACACCGTAAGTAATAATAAATCAACCAGAAATGTTTTTTCAAAAAACAATCCGCTTGACTCAAATTCTTCAAAATCATCAATACAAACTGGTATGGATATATACATTACAGTAGTTAAAATCGGTCTCGATTTTGGATGAAGAAGATAAAGATGAACCAGTTGCAATCAAGCCATCAAAACTTCCTCCTATTTATTTAAGAGAACAAAACTCGAACCAATTGGTGAAAAATTTGATAGAGTTAACAGGAGATAACTCTTTCTACATTATACACTTAAAAAAATGTATGAATTGCGGTAAAAATCACACAGCTAACTACCGGGGGTGCCCAGTTTATTCAACTATTTATAGCGAAATGAAAATTAAAAAATATGTCTCACCCGCACATGTAACTACTAACGCGCAATCATACGCTAACATAGCGGCCTCCTGAAACCAACCACAGAATCCAGTTCATTCGCAGCATTTTGAATCATACTCAATTGTGCTACGCTTTCAAAGTCAGCCTCCCAATGTTTCAAATCCACAAAACGATCCCTCGAATCAAAACGCAAGTAAATTGGAAACAACCCTCGACAAGAAATAATTTTACTAACGCTATGAATAGTATGATGCAGGAGATGATGAAGATGCAATCTATGATATTGCAAGCTTTGTTAAATAAACCACGAACTGTTTAAAAATATGTTACTAAAACGCATTTGACTTCTAGGAGCCAATTCTCATTGCGTGGATATTTTTTGTATGATACAAAAGATCCAAGAGGCAGAGCATGTGGTGGCTCAGCCATTCTTATTAAATCTCGACTGAGGCATCATATAATGTGTGATCATTGTGAAGATTACCTTCAAGCTACTACAATCTGCTTTGAGGAATTTGATAACAATTTAGTTATCTCATCAATATATTCTCCACCAAGATTTTCTATAACGGAAAGTCAATACAAAAGATTTTTTGAATCAATTGGCCCTCGTTTTATTGCTGCTGGCGATTACAATGCCAAGCATACATTCTGGGGGTCACGTTTAATCTCCCCGAAAGGCCGTGTTTTGTTTGGCACAATTTCTAATATGGGCCTAGATATTACCTCAAGCAGAGAACCAACATACCGGCCGACAGATAGACAAAAGATTCCCGATCTAATCGATTTTGGAGTAACGAAGAACATTGCGAGAGAACTTATAAATGCTGAATCCTCATAGGAACTCTCATCAAATCACACACCAGCTATTGCTACTATTTCTAACCCCCCGAGAAATTGTGCCCACGAATTGTAATTTAGCGCCAACAAGCATTATAGATTGGTTAAAGTATAGAAAGTTTCTCAGTACCCAGTGTACGGATAGGTTACCACTAAGAACACCAGACGATATTGACCTGGCTATTGTTACCTTTGAACAAAATCTCAAAATATCTTCTCAACTTGCTGCGAAACCCCCCGACACAGAGGGCAGTATAGAACTCGTTCGGTAGATGTCGAGCGGCTATTAAATGAAAAAATAAGATTTCGAAGAGAGTGGCAACTAAACAGATCTTCTCAACTTAAGCAACAATTGAAAGCATGTACATCAAATTTTAGAAAGTTGCTTTAAATCCAGAGACATATAAACTAAGCAGATATCTCGAAAAATTAGATCCGACTTCAAAAACTGACAAGCTACAAGCTACAAAAAATCTTAAAAGACCCGTTGTACATAAACCACCATTAAGAATGCAAAATGGAAGTTGGGCTAGAAATGATATAGAAAAATATAATATAACTACTAGTTCAATAAATGAGTTACCACCAGTAATAAACCAGCACAGTGCAGTGTCACTTCGATTTGAAATTAGAGAGGTTGAAAAGGCCATTTCTGATCTAATCCCTAAAAAGCATCGGGGATTGACGGGATCGGTAATAGAATGTTTTTGGAGTTACCACGAATAGCATTGAGAATAATTCTTTTTATATAACGCTATATTACGCCTTGAATATTATCCCTCAGAATGGAAGGTTTTTTTTCGTTACCATAGTACCCAAGCAAGATAGAGATCACACAAAGGTCGATTCGTACAGGCCAATCAGTTTATTGTCAAATCTGTCAAAATTGTTCGAGAAAATACTAGAAGCTTACTGTAGCTGTAGATCAAAAAACCGTCATCCCAGCACATCAATTTGGATTTAGGCGAAGACACAGCACCATTGAGCACGTCCATAGGTTAGTAAGCGCTATAAGAAAAGCCTTTGAAGAAAAAAGTACTCCTCTGCTCTCTTTATTGACGTTTCTCAAGCTTTCGATAAGGTTTGGCACGAGGGTCTACTCTATAAAATTAAAACGTTGCTGCCTCCGAACGTTCATTAAACTAATGGAAAGCTATATAATTAATAGGAAATTCTCAATAAATGAGAGCAACTTTACAAGCCCCCCTCAGCTTATAAAAGCTGGTGTTCCACAGGGCAGTATTCTGGGTCCGCTCCTATACATCCTTTATGCAGCGGACATGCCAACTAATGACAACACGATTACTTCAACCTTTGCAGATTACACGGCAATTTTCAATTGGAGTACTGGTTACACAGGTGGAAAATAAGAATAAATGAACGAAAATGTATCCACGTTACTTTTACGCTCAGAAGAGAAAGATGCCCTCAAATCCGAATAAACAATCAGCAAATACCGCAGCATTCTGATGTAAAATATTTGGAACTTCGTCTTGACCGCCGCCTTACTTGAAACAAACACATAGAATCAAAATTAACACAAATAAAATTAAAATTAGTTCAACCTACGTGGCTAATTGGCAGAAATTCAAAGCTTAGTCTTGATTGCAAGTTGTTGATATATTATTCAATCATGAAACCAATTTGGTGCTACGGTATACAGTTATGGGGAACCGCTTCAGCTTCTAATATAGAGAACATACAAAGATGCCAACATAAGATCCTAAAGTTGATTACCTGCGCCCCATAGTATGTGAGAAACTCACAATTGCATAGAGAATTAAACGTACCCCTAGTTAAAGTCAAAATTATGAAAAACTGTTCAAGCTACTTGAAAAAACTATGAATATTTATTTATTTCGAATTTATGTAGAAACATTAATTTTTTCTGGCACTGGCCGGATTTAATAAGTTAAGTATTAGTTCTAAGATTTGAATAATTATTGTTAGTTCACTATGTAAAGATCCAATAAATAAATGCATGAGAAAAAAAATATGGTTACTTGATAAAAATAAGAAATAAGAGAATAAAATTCAGCTGTGCCGAATTTATTGATACCTTCACCTGCGTCTTAAACTCAATATTACACCCAAAAAAAAATAAAATCAAATGATTCTTGGCTAAAAATTATTAATACTAGAAATAAGCAAATTTTAAAATATTTTTATCTGAATTATTACTAATATGTTAATTTCTGTGGTCACAAGCGATAACCGCCTAAGTCGACTTAAGAACGATTTGAGTTATGTATACTATTGTATTCTACTAACAACTCTTTATATTTACGTGAAATCCCCATTTCTCTAACGCTGTTATTTAAAAAGTTATTAAACAAAACATACTGACCAAAGTCGTATTGACGCCCCATTACATATACTTATGTATATAAACGGTTATTTTACTCGAAAGCATGATTTTCGACAATTTGAGTTAGATATGCTATCATATTCTATTAAAAATAACTTTATATTTACGTGAAATCCCCATTTTTTTAACACTGTTTTTTAAAAATATACTGACCTAAGTCGTAATGAAAAACCCATTACATTTATAGAAAAAGTTTTTTTCTCGAAAGCATGAATTTCGACTTAGGCGGTTAATGCTTGTGACCACAGATTTAAGGATACATTTAATAAAAAAAATAAGTAAGAGTGTTAAATTCGGCTGTGCCGAATTTTTTGATACCCTCCACCTGAGTCTTAAACTCCATATTACACCCAGTGTTGAGTACGGCTACCACTTTTAAACTTTTGCCGATACTGAAACATTAATTCCGAATACCAAAGTTCAAATGATTCTTGGCAAAAATTATTATTATTAAAAATAAGCTAATTTTAAAATATTTTTATCTGAATTATTTTTATTTTTATTTGCATTACATTCAATAAAAAAAATACATAATAATAACAGGTAAGAAACTCAATATAGAAATTTAAACTTATCATATTTAACTTTTAATTTTTAATTTTTAATTTTTAATTTTTAATTTTAATTTTTAATTTTTAATTGTTAATTTTAAATTTTTTAATTTTTAATTTTTAATTTAAATTTTTAATTTTTAATTTTTAATTTTTAATTTTTAATTTTTAATTTTTAATTTTTAATTTTTAATTTTTAATTTTTAATTTTTAATTTTTAATTTTTAATTTTTAATTTTTAATTTTTAATTTTT
The DNA here is from genome assembly GCA_963682025.1 of Cordilura impudica. Classification (NCBI taxonomy): domain Eukaryota; kingdom Metazoa; phylum Arthropoda; class Insecta; order Diptera; family Scathophagidae; genus Cordilura; species Cordilura impudica. Next base: position 241,827,539 of record OY821517.1, on the reverse strand, counting down.
AATTTTTAATTTTTAATTTTTAATTTTTAATTTTTAATTTTTAATTTTTAATTTTTAATTTTTAATTTTTAATTTTTAATTTTTAATTTTTAATTTTTAATTTTTAATTTTTAATTGTTAATTTTTAGTTTTTAGTTTTTAATTTTTAATTTTTAATTTTTAATTTTTAATTTTTAATTTTTAATTTTTAATTTTAAATTTTTAATTTTTAATTTTTAGTTTTTAATTTTTAATTTTTAATTTTTAATTTTTAATTTTTAATTTTTAATTCTTAATTTTTAATTTTTAATTTTTAATTTATAATTTTTAATTTTTAATTTTTAATTTTTAATTTTTAATTTTTAATTTTTAATTTTTAATTTTTAACTTTTAGTTTTTAATTTTTAATTTTTAATTTTTAATTTTTAATTTTTAATTTTTAATTTTCAATTTTTAATTTTTAATTTTTAATTTTTAATTTTTAATTTTTAATTTTTAATTTTTAATTTTTAATTTTTAATTTTTAATTTTTAATTTTTATTTTTAATTTTTAATTTTTAATTTTTAATTTATAATTTTTAATTTTTAATTTTTAATTTTTAATTTTTAATTTTTAATTTTTAATTTTTAATTTTTAATTTTAATTTTTAATTTTTAATTTTTAATTTTTAATTTTTAATTTTTAATTTTTAATTTTTAATTTTTAATTTTTAATTTTTAATTTTAATTTTTAATTTTTAATTTTTAATTTTTAATTTTTAATTTTTAATTTTTAATTTTTAATTTTTAATTTTTAATTTTTAATTTTTAATTCTTAATTTTTAATTTTTAATTTTTAATTTTTAATTTTTAATTTTTAATTTTTAATTTTTAATTTTTAATTTTTAATTTTTAATTTTTAATTTTTAATTTTTAATTTTTAATTTTTAATTTTTATTTTTTATTTTTTAATTTTTAATTTTTAATTTTTAATTTTTAATTTTTAATTTTTAATTTTTAATTTTTACATTACATTACATTTATAGAAAAAGTTTTTTTTCTCGAAAGCATGAATTTCGACTTAGGCGGTTAATGCTTGTGACCACAGATTTAAGGATACATTTAATAAAAAAAATAAGTAAGAGTGTTAAATTCGGCTGTGCCGAATTTTTTGATACCCTCCACCTGAGTCTTAAACTCCATATTACACCCAGTGTTGAGTACGGCTACCACTTTTAAACTTTTGCCGATACTGAAACATTAATTCCGAATACCAAAGTTCAAATGATTCTTGGCAAAAATTATTATTATTAAAAATAAGCTAATTTTAAAATATTTTTATCTGAATTATTTTTTATTTTAATCTGCATTACATTCAATAAAAAAAATACATAATAATAACAGGTAAGAAACTCAATATAGAAATTTAAACTTATCATATTTAACTATTAATTTTTAATTTTTAATTTTTAATTTTTAATTTTTAATTTTTAATTTTTAATTTTTAATTTTTAATTTTTAATTTTTAATTTTTAATTTTTAATTTTTAATTTTTAATTTTTAATTTTTAATTTTTAATTTTTAATTTTTAATTTTTAATTTTTAATTTTTAATTTTTAATTTTTAATTTTTAATTTTTAATTTTTAATTTTTAATTTTTAATTTTTAATTTTTAATTTTTAATTTTTAATTTTTAATTTTTAATTTTTAATTTTTAATTTTTAATTTTTAATTTTTAATTTTTAATTTTTAATTTTTAATTTTTAATTTTTAATTTTTAATTTTTAATTTTTAATTTTTAATTTTTAATTTTTAATTTTTAATTTTTAATTTTTAATTTTTAGTTTTTAGTTTTTAATTTTTAATTTTTAATTTTTAATTTTTAATTTTTAATTTTTAATTTTTAATTTTTAATTTTTAATTTTTAGTTTTTAATTTTTAATTTTTAATTTTTAATTTTTAATTTTTAATTTTTAATTTTTAATTTTTAATTCTTAATTTTTAATTTTTAATTTTTAATTTTTAATTTTTAATTTTTAATTTTTAATTTTTAATTTTTAATTTTTAATTTTTAATTTTTAATTTTTAATTTTTAATTTTTAATTTTTAATTTTTAATTTTTAATTTTTAATTTTTAATTTTTAATTTTTAATTTTTAATTTTTAATTTTTAATTTTTAATTTTTAATTTTTAATTTTTAATTTTTAATTTTTAATTTTTAATTTTTAATTTTTAATTTTTAATTTTTAATTTTTAATTTTTAATTTTTAATTTTTAATTTTTAATTTTTAATTTTTAATTTTTAATTTTTAATTTTTAATTTTTAATTTTTAATTTTTAATTTTTAATTTTTAATTTTTAATTTTTAATTTTAATTTTTAATTTTTAATTTTTAATTTTTAATTTTTAATTTTTAATTTTTAATTTTTAATTTTTAATTTTTAATTTTTAATTTTTAATTTTTAATTTTTAATTTTTAATTTTTAATTTTTAATTTTTAATTTTTAATTTTTAATTTTTAATTTTTAATTTTTAATTTTTAATTTTTAATTTTTAATTTTTAATTTTTAATTTTTAATTTTTAATTTTTAATTTTTAGTTTTTAATTTTTAATTTTTAATTTTTAATTTTTAATTTTTAATTTTTAATTTTTAATATTTAATTTTTAATTTTTAATTTTTAATTTTTAATTTTTAATTTTTAATTTTTAATTTTTAATTTTTAATTTTTAATTTTTAATTTTTAATTTTTAATTTTTAATTTTTAATTTTTAATTTTTAATTTTTAATTTTTAATTTTTAATTTTTAATTTTTAATTTTTAATTTTTAATTTTTAATTTTTAATTTTTAATTTTTAATTTTTAATTTTTAATTTTTAATTTTTAATTTTTAATTTTTAATTTTTAATTTTTAATTTTTAATTTTTAATTTTTAATTTTTAATTTTTAATTTTTAATTTTTAATTTTTAATTTTTAATTTTTAATTTTTAATTTTTAATTTTTAATTTTTAATTTTTAATTTTTAATTTTTAATTTTTAATTTTTAATTTTTAATTTTTAATTTTTAATTTTTAATTTTTAATTTTTAATTTTTAATTTTTAATTTTTAATTTTTAATTTTTAATTTTTAATTTTTAATTTTTAATTTTTAATTTTTAATTTTTAATTTTTAATTTTTAATTTTTAATTTTTAATTTTTAATTTTTAATTTTTAATTTTTAATTTTTAATTTTTAATTTTTAATTTTTAATTTTTAATTTTTAATTTTTAATTTTTAATTTTTAATTTTTAATTTTTAATTTTTAATTTTTAATTTTTAATTTTTAATTTTTAATTTTTAATTTTTAATTTTTAATTTTTAATTTTTAATTTTTAATTTTTAATTTTTAATTTTTAATTTTTAATTTTTAATTTTTAATTTTTAATTTTTAATTTTTAATTTTTAATTTTTAATTTTTAATTTTTAATTTTTAATTTTTAATTTTTAATTTTTAATTTTTAATTTTTAATTTTTAATTTTTAATTTTTAATTTTTAATTTTTAATTTTTAATATTTAATTTTTAATTTTTAATTTTTACTTTTTAATTTTTAATTTTTAATTTTCATTATTCATTTTTCATCATTCATTACTCATTTTTCAATTTTCGTTTTCCATTTGCCACTTTTAATTTTTCAATTTTCGTTTTTCATTTTTCAATTTTCAATAATCATTTTCCATTTTTCATTTTTCATTTTTAAATTTTCATTTTCCATTTTTCGTTTTTAATTTTTCATTTTTCAACTTTCATTTTCCATTTTTCATTTTTCAATTATCTTTTTCCATTTTTGAGTTTTCATTTTTCTTTTTCAATTTTCATTTTCCAGTTTTCATTTTTCAATTTTCATTTTCCATTTTCCATTTCTCATTTTTCATATTTCATTTTTCAATTTCCGTTTTTCATATTTCATTTTTCAATTTTCATTTTCCATTTTTCATATTTCATTTTTCAATTTTCATTTTCCTTTTTCCGTTGTTCATTTTTCAATTTTCATTTTGCATTTTCCATACTTCGTTTTTCGTTATTCATTTTTCATTTTTCAATTTTTATTTTCCATTTTTCATTTTTCATTTTTCAATTTTTATTTTCCACTTTTTATTTTTCATTTTCCATTTTCTGTTTTCATTTTTCAATTTTCATTTTCCATTTTCCATATTTCGTTTTTCGTTATTCATTTTTCATTTTTCAATTTTAATTTTCAATTTTTCATTTTTCCATTTTCCATTGTTCAATTTTCATTTTCCATTTTACATTTTTCATATTTCAATTTTCAATTTCCATTTTTAATTTTTCAATTTTCATTTTCCATTTTTCATTTTCCATTTTCAATTTTTCAATTTTCAATTTTCAATTTTCAATTTTCAATTTTCAATTTTCAATTTTCAATTTTCATTTTCCATTTTCCATTTTGCGTCTTCCATTTTCCATTTTCCATTTTTCAATTTTCATTTTCCATTTTTCATTTTCCATTTTTATTTTTCAATTTTCAATTTTCATTTTCCATTTTCAATTTTCCATTTTCCATTTTTCAATTTTCATTTTCCATTTTACATTTTTCATATTTCATTTTTCAATTTTCATTTTCCATTTTCCATTATTCGTTATTCATTTTTCAATTTTCAATTTTCAATTTTCATTTTCCATTTTCCATTTTCCATTTTCCATTTTCCATTTTTCAATTTTCATTTTCCATTTTACATTTTTCATTTTTCAATTTTCGATTTTCATTTTCCATTTTCCATTTTTCAATTTTCATTTTCCATTTTTCATATTTCATTTTTCATTTTTCAATTTTCATTTTCCATTTTTCATATTTCATTTTTCAATTTTCATTTTCCATTTTCCGTTTTTCATTTTTCAATTTTCATTTTCCATTTTCCATATTTCGTTTTTCGTTATTCATTTTTCATTTTTCAATTTTCATTTTCCATTTTTCATTTTTCAATTTTCATTTTCCATTTTTTATTTTTCATTTTTCATTTTCCATTTTCAATTTTCCATTTTTCATTTTTCAATTTTCATTTTCCATTTTCCATTTTCCATATTTCGTTTTTCGTTATTAATTTTTCATTTTTCAATTTTAATTTTCCATTTTCCATTTTTCAATTTTCCATTTTCCATTTTCAATTTTCCATTTTTCATTTTTCAATTTTCATTTTCCATTTTCCATATTTCGTTTTTCGTTATTAATTTTTCATTTTTCAATTTTAATTTTCCATTTTTCATTTTTCAATTTTCATTTTCCATTTTCCATTATTCGTTATTCATTTTTCATATTTCATTTTTCATTTTTCATTTTTCAATTTTCATTTTCCATTTTCCGTTTTTCATTTTTCAATTTTCAATTTTCATTTTCCATTTTCCATATTTCGTTTTTCGTTATTCATTTTTCATTTTTCAATTTTCATTTTCCATTTTTCATTTTTCATTTTTCAATTTTCATTTTCCATTTTTTATTTTTCATTTTCCATTTTCAATTTTCCGTTTTTCATTTTTCAATTTTCATTTTCCATTTTCTATATTTCGTTTTTCGTTATTAATTTTTCATTTTTCAATTTTAATTTTCCATTTTCCATATTCCATTTTTCAATTTTCATTTTCCATTTTACATTTTTCATATTTCATTTTTCAATTTTCATTTTCCATTTTCAATTTTTAATTTTCAATTTTCATTTTCCATTTTCCATTTTTCAATTTTCATTTTCAATTTTCCATTTTACATTTTCCATTTTTCAATTTTCATTTTCCATTTTTAATTTTTCATTTTCCAATTTTCATTTTCCATTTTGCGTTTTCCATTTTTCAATTTCAATTTTCAATTTTCAATTTTCATTTTCCATTTTCCATTTTTCAATTTTCATTTTCCGTTTTACATTTCACATATTTCATATTTCATTTTTCAATTTTCATTTTCCATTTTCAATTTTCATTTTCCATTTTTCATTTTCAATTTTTCAATTTTCATTTTCCATTTTCCACTTTCCATTTTTCAATTTTCATTTTAAATTTTCCATTTTTCAATTTTCATTTTCCATTTTTCATTTTCCATTTTTAATTTTTCATTTTCCATTTTTCGTTTTTCAATTTTCATTTTCCATTTTCCATTTTGCGTTTTCCATTTTTCATTTTTCAATTTTCATTTTCCGTTTTCCATTTTTAATTTTTCAATTTTCAATTTTCGTTTTCCATTTTCCATTTTTCATTTTTCATTTTTAATTTTTCAATTTTCATTTTCCATTTTTAATTTTTCATTTTTCATTTTTCAATTTTCAATTTCCATTTTCCATTAGTCATTTTTCAATTTTCATTTTTAATTTTCCATTTTTCATCTTCCATATTTCATTTTCCATTTTCCATTTTTCGTTTTCATTTTTTCTTTCATATTGGCGATTTTTTTTTATTATAACGTGATTACGATTAAAAAATATGTGGCAATACTACTAACAAGAGGTATGTTATTGTATTCTTGTTAATATATATGCATAATTTTTTTGTGGCATTTTTTTATGTTGTTGTACAATTATTATGTTCAACCACTAAACTGTTACAACAAACACACTGGGTTTTATGTTTTTTTAAGAGGTATCTACATATTTTTGCTCGTTTCTAGTCACGATGATGCCCGATTTAGCCCATTTTCAATACCAACCTGCTGGGAATTATGGCAAATGATATTATTGCAGCCTTATTCAGTTATAATGGCTTTTTTTGAGAATGAGCGTGAGACAGACGGACAGACGGACATCGCTATATCGACTCGAGCTGTGATAAGGATCAAGAATATATATACTTTATGGGGTCGGAAATTAGTTTTTCGATGCGTTACAAACGGACTGACAAATCTATATATACCCTCTGCCACTGATGTGTGGAGGGTATACAAATACATAATAATAACAGGTAAGAAAACCCAAATATAGCAATTAAAACTTTTAATGTTTAGTTTTTAATTTTAATTTTAATTTTATTTTTAATTTTATTTTTAATTTTAATTTTAATTTTAATTTTAATTTTAATTTTAATTTTAATTTTAATTTTAATCTTAATTTTAATTCTAATTTTAATTTTAAATTTTAATTTTAATTTCAATTTCAATTTTATTTTTAATTTTAATTTTAATTTTAATTTTAATTTTATTTTTAATTTTAATATTAATTTTAATTTTAATTTTAATTTTAATGTTAATTGTAATTTTAATTTTTATTTTAATTTTAATTTTAATTTTAATTTTAATTCTAATTTTAATTTTAATTTTAATTTTAATTTTAATTTTAATTTTAATTTTAATTTTAATTTTAATTTTAATTTTAATTTTAATTTTAATTTTAATTTTAATTTTAATTTTAATTTTAATTTTAATTTTAATTTTAATTTTAATTTTAATTTTAATTTTAATTTTAATTTTAATTTTAATTTTAATTTTAATTTTAATTTTAATATTAATTTTAATTTTAATTTTAATTTTAATTTTAATTTTAATTTTAATTTTAATTTTAATTTTAATTTTAATTTTAATTTTAATTTTAATTTTAATTTTAATTTTAATTTTAATTTTAATTTTAATTTTAATTTTAATTTTAATTTTAATTTTAATTTTAATTTTAATTTTAATTTTAATTTTAATTTTAATTTTAATTTTAATTTTAATTTTAATTTTAATTTTAATTTTAATTTTAATTTTAATTTTAATTTTAATTTTAATTTTAATTTTAATTTTAATTTTAATTTTAATTTTAATTTTAATTTTAATTTTAATTTTAATTTTAATTTTAATTTTAATTTTAATTTTAATTTTAATTTTAATTTTAATTTTAATTTTAATTTTAATTTTAATTTTAATTTTAATTTTAATTTTAATTTTAATTTTAATTTTAATTTTAATTTTAATTTTAATTTTAATTTTAATTTTAATTTTAATTTTAATTTTAATTTTAATTTTAATTTTAATTTTAATTTTAATTTTAATTTTAATTTTAATTTTAATTTTAATTTTAATTTTAATTTTAATTTTAATTTTAATTTTAATTTTAATTTTAATTTTAATTTTAATTTTAATTTTAATTTTAATTTTAATTTTAATTTTAATTTTAATTTTAATTTTAATTTTAATTTTAATTTTAATTTTAATTTTAATTTTAATTTTAATTTTAATTTTAATTTTAATTTTAATTTTAATTTTAATTTTAATTTTAATTTTAATTTTAATTTTAATTTTAATTTTAATTTTAATTTTAATTTTAATTTTAATTTTAATTTTAATTTTAATTTTAATTTTAATTTTAATTTTAATTTTAATTTTAATTTTAATTTTAATTTTAATTTTAATTTTAATTTTAATTTTAATTTTAATTTTAATTTTAATTTTAATTTTAATTTTAATTTTAATTTTAATTTTAATTTTAATTTTAATTTTAATTTTAATTTTAATTTTAATTTTAATTTTAATTTTAATTTTAATTTTAATTTTAATTTTAATTTTAATTTTAATTTTAATTTTAATTTTAATTTTAATTTTAATTTTAATTTTAATTTTAATTTTAATTTTAATTTTAATTTTAATTTTAATTTTAATTTTAATTTTAATTTTAATTTTAATTTTAATTTTAATTTTAATTTTAATTTTAATTTTAATTTTAATTTTAATTTTAATTTTAATTTTAATTTTAATTTTAATTTTAATTTTAATTTTAATTTTAATTTTAATTTTAATTTTAATTTTAATTTTAATTTTAATTTTAATTTTAATTTTAATTTTAATTTTATTTTAATTTTAATTTTAATTTTAATTTTAATTTTAATTTTAATTTTAATTTTAATTTTAATTTTAATTTTAATTTTAATTTTAATTTTAATTTTAATTTTAATTTTAATTTTAATTTTAATTTTAATTTTAATTTTAATTTTAATTTTAATTTTAATTTTAATTTTAATTTTAATTTTAATTTTAATTTTAATTTTAATTTTAATTTTAATTTTAATTTTAATTTTAATTTTAATTTTAATTTTAATTTTAATTTTAATTTTAATTTTAATTTTAATTTTAATTTTAATTTTAATTTTAATTTTAATTTTAATTTTAATTTTAATTTTAATTTTAATTTTAATTTTAATTTTAATTTCAATTTTAATTTTAATTTTTAATTTTAATTTTAATTTTAATTTTAATTTTAATTTTAATTTTAATTTTAATTTTAATTTTAATTTTAATTTTAATTTTAATTTTAATTTTAATTTTAATTTTAATTTTAATTTTAATTTTAATTTTAATTTTAATTTTAATTTTAATTTTAATTTTAATTTTAATTTTAATTTTAATTTTAATTTTAATTTTAATTTTAATTTTAATTTTATTTTAATTTTAATTTTAATTTTAATTTTAATTTTAATTTTAATTTTAATTTTAATTTTAATTTTAATTTTAATTTTAATTTTAATTTAATTTTAATTTTAATTTTAATTTTAATTTTAATTTTAATTTTAATTTTAATTTTAATTTTAATTTTAATTTTAATTTTAATTTTAATTTTAATTTTAATTTTAATTTTAATTTTAATTTTAATTTTAATTTTAATTTTAATTTTAATTTTAATTTTAATTTTAATTTTAATTTTAATTTTAATTTTAATTTTAATTTTAATTTTAATTTTAATTTTAATTTTAATTTTAATTTTAATTTTAATTTTAATTTTAATTTTAATTTTAATTTTAATTTTAATTTTAATTTTAATTTTAATTTTAATTTTAATTTTAATTTTAATTAATTTTAATTTTAATTTTAATTTTAATTTTTAATTTTAATTTTAATTTTAATTTTAATTTTAATTTTAATTTTAATTTTAATTTTAATTTTAATTTTAATTTTAATTTTAATTTTAATTTTAATTTTAATTTT